>APFE030207868.1:173686-227075 GCA_000404065.3 Pinus taeda
ATTTTGTTTTAGTTGTAAATATTTTAAAAAAAAGAGGGAAGTTCGATAACTATTCCCAAAGTCAGTTTTTGGAACTCATCAAGACAGTGACTTCAGTTAAGCTAGGCGGTAGAATAAGAGAGAATAAATTAGATGGGAAAGGGTTCGAAAGGCCACAATCATCTACAACTGAGAATGTAAATGGAACATTCTCTATGAAATGAAATTACAGTTTCATTCCAGCATTGGGAAGTTGCATTGATTATCTTTCTCTTGAGCTTCAACATTCAAATTTATGTATTTTCTTCTCTTGGATAGTGTAAGATGCAATTGGAGCTTTGGCTTAGTTTTTGATGAATTTATGTTGTTGTATCCATTAAAATTAATCCTAAATCCATTCATGGGAACTCCACATAGAGGAACCTCATTCATATTTTCTCATTCTTACATCATTCTTTCTACAGAGTTAAAGCACATATTCTTAATTTCCTATACTCAAATTTTGTGTCCTGCATTTTTTGCTTTACATCTCCACCTGCAACTCTCATAACCTCTCCGGTCATTTTTCTTTGGAAGATTAGGGTTTCAGAATTGGAAGTTTTTCTTGCAAGCCCTCATGGTATGCACTTCCAGCTATTGAATTTATTCAATTTTAATTAATCTGAAAATGTTTCAGGCACTAGTTCCCCAACGCCTAGGAATTGTCTCCTGAGGTACAACATTTTTGCCCCCATTTCCCGGGAACAAAGACACCAAGTTATTTTTCCTTGTATTTATAATGTTTGAAGTTGATTCTTGATAGTGAAAATTCTCTTCATTTGGCTATATATTTTCACTTATGATACTTTGGAGTTACCTTTTCTTGGTTTTAAATATGGCCATCCGTGCAATCTTAGCCAATAATTTTACCCTATTATATTTTATTGCGATCACTGGCTATCCTCATCATATGTCTACATTTCTTTAGTGCAATGAGTATCATCCATGATTCAGTTGAGATGCAGATGAAAGTCCAGCTCAACATCTTAGATGATTTCATGAATGCATGGAGAAACATAGTCTCATTCATGAAGATGTTCATGTTCTTTTTAGACCAAGAAGAAAGTGTTTGGCATAGATCTTTATCTTGTTCAAGTATTTATTCTTTGAATGCTTTCCATGTAGCATGAAATTCATTTTGCAATGCTTCATATGCACACAAGTTTCTTGTTGAAGGTTGTTGTGAATATTATGGCTCTAAAGAAACTTTTAAAGATCATGATGATCTAGATGAAGAAATGGATGATAATATTGATAATGTATCAAATATTCAATGGGCCTATAGCCAAGTTATTTATGAACATCTCTCTAAATGAAAAGAGTTATTATTTTCTGAAAATGATGTTGAAAAATCTAAAGAAGACTCTTCTTCAATAATCCCACAAGTAGAAAATTTCTTGACCCTATTTCAAACAAATCAAGAAAACATTAAAATGAAGAGAAGTTCCAACTTGCATCAATAATTTCTACTCAGCAATCAAGAAGGAGAAATATTTAAGTTGCAAACAAATCCTCAAAGATCTTATTTTGCCAATTTTGATGGTCCTCCTATCTATGATTCGTATGATACAGGAGAGGAGCCATGGGCAGTTGCAAAAGAGGAAGAATGTGATGATAAAGTTGGTGAAGATACCTCGGATTATGACTTGTATGCTTCCAAGGTGGAATTTGTAAAATTCATAAGGAATACAATAAATACATCTATTGTTAGAGAGAAGAAGGTAGGAGTTTTGAAATGAAGGAAGGTAGTTTTCAAAAAGTTACTCATACACATAAATATTTAGAAAGAAATCAATATTTTTCTCAAAAACCCAAAGTTGAAGAGTTGATTAATTATGATGATTTCCTTGCAAAAGAAGACATCTCTAACAATTCCAAAAAAAAGGAGGGATTTTTTTATGAGATACATCAACCTTCTACAAAGCTAAGTGAAAATAAAATTGTTCATCAAAGTGTCTTCTCCTTTAATACATTCTATGGTTATGTAGAAGATTATATGGAAACTTTGTTTGCTTGGTAGCCAATCTCTTTTGCTAGGTATGTACTTGCTCCCGTGGACCAGTTTTTACTGCTTTGGTTTATGCTCATTTTATTCTTAATGTTTAGGGATTTTGTAAGATACAACACTCAAATGATGCCCTCGTACCATTGTAAGGTTGACTTCACCTTATTGAGATTGGTCATGTACATAGGTAGGAACTTGTACATAAATAAGCCCACGTGTTGAAAATTTTATTTCCATATTGTAATTCTTCTGTTTAATTTTTAGCTAGTATACGAGGGTGACGGTCCTAGTTGGAAATAAGTTTGTAGCGGTTTAAGATTTCAGGATTTTTAGAAATCTGGACTCCTTTCCCAACTAATCCCACTAATCTACATTTCTCAACACTTTACGTGCAAAGTGTTGTCCCCAGTTGGAGCGAGATGTTGTAGCCCAATCTGGCACAACTAAAATATTAAAAATCTTCAAAAAGTTCCAGCATTAGATTAAATTTAGTAAAAAATTGATGGTGCCTAATAACATTTGCTGACATCTCCACAAAGGGAAGATATTTTTTTTTCTTATGGAAATGATAAGAATGATAAAATGCCTCCTGGTTTCATTTCAAATGTTTGGAAAAGGGAAACATTTTATGGGGTTTTTAAATATCAACTTAAGAGTTAATGAAAAAAACAATGTGGCAATAGTAGGGCCACAGTTCTCTGTGTTGGTTCATGATGTTTCTCATGTAACAAGTGAACTTCATATATCAATTCTGTCATTTGAACTATTGCAGAGTTGCTTGATAATATTGTTGATGAAATTCAAATTAGTGCAACTTTTGTCATTGTGGACAAAATTGAGAACCCTAGGGAAAATAATCCAATGCTTCTTTTCCAAGATAATGGAGGTGAAATGGATCCTAAATAGATGCAACATTGTATGAGCTTGGGTTCCTCAGTGAAAAATCATAGCACAACTATAATACAATGAGAAGTCAATATATTCAAAGGAGGTATGCTTTAAAGCTGTTATGTACGTCAACATTCTCAAGAAATCAATACAGGTAATAAAATTGGGGTTCATAGGGCAAATTAGAGTTTAGGGCACTGGTCTTCCTCTCTTGTTGACACCTTCTTGAAAGGAGGACTTTGATATATCTACAAGTGACCAGCCTAGTGGGATGCACACTTTAATGAGTATGGTTTTTACAGAGGATCGATCTCATGAGGCAAGTGTTTCTAGTTCTACACAGGATGAAACACATTGTTGCAACAACTTAGGGAAGCATATGGTGAGATATGATGCTTGAAAGCCATTATTACATTGATTAAAATCAATGTCGATATAATTAAGTAGTAGATTATGGAATAAGAGAAACAAAAAGGGTATTTGATAACCACTCTGAAACAACTGGAGGCATTACAAAGAGAATTTTTTGACAAGACATCTTCATAAGAGGAAGAGAAAATTTCTTGTGTTTTTGCAATTCTTCATGGCACATATAATCTAGAGAAATCCATCCAATGTGTTTCTTCTGATTTGTGCAATTTCTACCATCGGGGTGTCATTGGATCCGGAGCAAGGCAGTGTGAACCATCGATTAAAATTGTGAACTCTCATCAACAAACTTATTAAATTAAAGTGTAATTATTGTTTGTAGATAAAAAACGCGGCTCACAAAACTTCATGCATTAGCCTCCTATCCAAATGAGAATTATGTTACTTCATTGTTAAAAAGAGGGCCCGTGAAGCATCCATCTACAGTTTCTCTAGCTAACAATGTAAGTTTTGATGCCTAAAGTCCACCACCCTTGATTTCTAATCAAACCAAGTATGTCAGCTTCAAAATCTGGCCCTATAGGAATCTTTTTGAGAGAAACATGATCCAAAGTAAAGCAACCAATACCTACACTTGATTCCTAGTGACCACAGTGTTCACCTTCACCTTCACTAAAATCATATTTTGCATATTTTTTGGAACAAAAGGGGACCACATTCAACCATAGAAGGTGATTGCAAATAATATTTTATGTTCATAGACCCTTGGTGTAACGCCTTCGTTATTGTGCGACGGGCGGGCGTCGGGCGCTCGGACGCGCACACACCGGGTGGGCGTTGTGCGATGCGACGGAGGGCGTGCACGACTGCACGCGGGTGGAGCGTCGGGTAAGCCTACACAGAAATGCGACGTTCAGGAGAGTTGCGTGCGACGATAAGTGAAATGATGGAGCGTTTATACCCTTTGAATGTGGGATGATAAGGTTAAGGGGCCGACTCATATGGAGGGCAGACCGACCAGATTCTAAGGCGTTCAGGGGTGCGTTTAGGGTGTTTTGGTGGTCGACTGGGTAGCCCCCACCCGCATGTTATGTAGCATATATATTGATATGTTTGGAGGGAAGTTTGAACAACGAACTTCACCAATGAACTTCGTATAGAAGTGTAGAGCTCAAGTGCGCATAAGGGACAAGAGACCTACGCATAACTCATGCGCTCCTCTTGGTCTAAAGCCGTACGTTGGGGGTGACACTTGGTAAAGTTCGAAGTGCAGGCAGGTGTGCCGTGGGTGGATTGAAGTGCAGTTTTGTGTGGAGACTTGAGGAGGGAGTCTTGGTGACTCAGGTGAGCACCCTCCCACCGTGCAAGGTGTGCACGAATGTTGTAAAAGGCTGTTTTTCCTCTATTGTAAAAATGACTAAGTATAGACTTGGATTTTACCAAGTATACTTGTGAAGCTTGTATTATTGAAGAAAGACTGATTAATATATATTGTTGGGTAGACTCATTGTTCAGGGAGTTGCCCCTCCCTTTATACGGTGCAATTGTTGTTCTCTTTTATAATTACTGATGATAATTAATGAGTATGGGTGTTCATTGTATAAAGGTTATGCATAATAATACTTGGTTGAGAATCACAAACTAAGTAGGAGAAAGTGAATTAGGCGTAGTCCATATGCACAAGTATTGTTAAAAAAAAGTGTTTGGTGGTGTCGCACCTCGCCGGCACGGTTGAAAGACCACCATAGGCTTGGGGGCGTGATAGTTGGTATCAGATCTAGTCTGAAGACTTGGAGGGGTCTTGCAGGGGCTAGGTGAAACAAGTGTGCTCACACACTTGGAAGAAGTATAATGACAGGTACTTGCATGTGAAGGAAGTGGTTTCACACTCAAGTGGAACAAGGACTAGTTCTTTATGCAGGGGCCGGATAAGAGACTGAAAGGCAAGATGGTGGATGCACCTATGATAGGTGAGTCTAGCCATGGTCCGGGTGAGGTCTTGCGGTACAAAGTGTTGGAACAAGTGGGTCGGTGGAGTTCTAACTGGGTTGCGATGAAGGCTGAGAACATGAAGGTTCGGTAAAGTTGTTCGGAACTAAGGAGGGAACTTGAAAAACTCAAGAGCCAATGCGGAAGTATGGAAGATGTTGAACTCAAGGAACTTGATAAGGAGATCCAACGAAGTGGTCTTGGTCTTCAAGAACTCTTTCATGAAAGAGCCCGTTTAAGGAAGAAAAGTGCCATGGTGGAAGCCGAAATCAAGCAGATTGAGGAGGAGATAAAGAAGAAGATTTTTGGAAAGAAGGTTGTTGTGATTGAGCAGGAGGAGCTCGACTACATTGACATACTAGGGACATACTACTGTGACAATCCAAGGGATGTGCGGAAGTTTAGTTCCATGAGATTAGTCAATGGACACTTGGTTGGTGCACTTAAGTAGAGGTCGATGAAGGATAAGCTTGAAGGAGATCAAGCTAGACCAGGATCGGGTTGCCTAGATGAGCCAAGCAAGGAAGTGAAGTACCTTAAGAAGGAAGTCAAGTTGGAGCATGAGCCAATTGGCACTTCTGAGGCCGAATTCTTGAAGAAGGTTACTCATATAAGACATAAGACAAAGCAGACAAAAGGAGGTGATGCCTTGAAGCTAAGTTTTGTGCAGGTGACCGTGAAGGGCAAGAGATTTGCAGCTTTGGTTGATACGGGGGCTACTCATAGCTTCTTGAGTAGCAAGGTAGCAAGGTCTTTTGGGAAGAAAGCAAAGATGGAGAGGGAATTGAGTGCTTTCAAAGAAGTCAACTCTACCATGAGAGCTGTTATTGGTGTGATGAAGGACACTCAGATGAAAGTGGGATCGTGGTTTGGGAAGTTCGACTTGAGAGTTTTGGACATGGATGATCATTCTATGGTGCTGGGGCAAGATTTCATGAAGCTTGCACAAGCCATACCGATGGTGGACCAAGACATTCTCTTGATCACAGCTAAAGGGAGAACCATGATGGTACCGATGAATAGGAGTTGCTTGGGGTATAGACCAAGGATGAATTATATGACTTTGTATCCCAAAGATCCGAATTTGAAGCATGAGGATGTGGAGCAAAGAGGACTTGGGAGTATGGCTCAAACAACGAAGGAAGGGAAGTTGACTGACTTCGTTTCAAGAGTGAGGAAGAATGAAGTAAGTGAGAAGGCAGTTTCACGAACCTTGAGACACTTGACAGAGACATCTTCTACTGATGGTCTTCACAATGGGATTGCAAAGGAAGTGAGTCCGAGTACTACTTCAGAGGCACTGGTTGATAAGGATTATGAGGGTAAAGATCTTGCTGGCATAGTGGACTTTTGTAGGTATGCTATGGGAATATATGACTTTCAGTTGACAAAGGACAAGCTCAAGGAGCTTGGGTGTACATGTGAGGAGATTGAGGCTGTGCATAAATACTTGAGGACACAACATCAATCCGACACATGGGTGGATGAGAGTCAGGGAGGAAACTTCCTGGCCCTCCTTTCACTATAGACAACCTTGCAGATAGGTTGGTGTGGAGGCCTTGGTAGGGAGGAACCACATCAAATTTGCAAAGAGCCTTGAAAGGAGGCTTCTTTATGACAAATTGCAGACTTGGGTGCAGATGGCTAGATGTTGGGATGGAGTCTACATGGGTTGGACATCATGGACAACTACTGTCATGGACATCATGTTGGAGACATGGAGCATGACAGTTATGCAGGGACATTATGTGGGAGCATGAGTAGAGGTGTCATTCATGGACATTCTATGGGATATGCCGAAGCAAAGGATGTTGTGCAGATGCTGTTGTGACATGGAGATATATGAGCTACTGAAGAGGTTGTACACTCTTGTGCAACTAAGCCATGGCTTGATCATGTTGCAGATGGGATGGAGTTTCCATGGACCTGAGCATGGGTGTTGGACAGATACTTGATGAGTCTAAGATGTAGCAGAAGTCGGGGAAAGGCTGATGGTGACATAAGGATGTGCATTCTTGTGGTTTGGGCGTATGGTTGGATTAGCTACCCAACTCGTTCGAGTCATGAGGGGTACCAATGTACAAAGGTGTGTAGCTATGAGTCTATACTTGGTGATGAGCATACAGAGGTGTGTTCATATCAGGCTGGGCCGAAGTAGTGACAGAGGGATGGAACTATGGGGTCTACACTTGGTAGAGAGACTACATGGGGAGGACACATGGATGGCGAAAGGTGTTCACATGGAACGCTTGACAGGTTGACGAGATGTTGGCACATGATAGAGTTGTGTTAGCACTTGTTGGTGCATCATGGCAGTTGTGCACATGGTGTTGATGACATGATGGAGGTTGACACATTGTTGCAGTGGACATGTAGCTTGACTTGGAGGGACCAGCCTTCCATGGTGGAGAGCAGCATGGGGAGATTGTGGCAGGGTGGTCGATGATCATGGATATCTGATATATGACATACCGATGGGATGTATACATTGGTATGGTTATCTTGGTGACAGTTGGTTGTTGAGGTGAGACATGGTGGAGATGGAGTCCTACATATGTTGCAGGGATGTTTGCCATATGTGGAGGAGTAGACATCATGGACATTGATGCTTGGAGGATGTTGTCGAGGACGACAACAACTTCAGGTGGAGGAGGATGTAATGCCTTCGTTATTGTGCGACAGGCGGGCGTCGGGCGCCCGAGCGCGCACACACCGGGCGGGCGTTGTGCGATGCGATGGAGGGCGTGCACGATCGCACGCGGGTGGAGCGCCGGGTAAGCCTACAGGGAAATGCGACGATCAGGAGAGTTGCGTGCGACGATAAGTGAAATGATGGAGCGTTTATACCCTTTGAATGTGGGATGATAAGGTTAAGGGGCCGACTCATATGGAGGGCAAGCCGGCCATATTCTAAGTCATTGAGGGGCGTGTTCAGGGCGTTTTGGTGGTTAGCTAGGTAGCCCCCACTCACATGTTATGTAGCATATATATTGATGCGTTTGGAGGGCAGTTTGAACAACGAACTTCACCAACGAACTTTGTATAGAAGTGCAGAGCTCAAGTGCGGATAAGGGACAAGAGACCTGCGCATAACTCATGCGCTCCTCTTGGTGTAAAGCCGTACGTTGGAGGTGACACTTGGTAAAGGTTGAAGTGCAGGCAGGTGTGTCGTGGGTGGATTGAAGTGCAGTTTTGTGTGGAGACTTGAGGAGGGAGTCTTGGTGACTCAGGTGAGCACCCTCCCACCGTGAAAGGTGTGCACGAAGGTTGTAAAAGGATGTTTTGCCTCTACATTAAAAATGACTAAGTATAGACTTGGATTTTTCCAAGTATACTTGTGAAGCTTGTATTATTGAAGAAAGATTGATTAATATATATTGTTGGGCAGACTCATTCTTCAGGGAGTTGCCCCTCCCTTTATATGGTGCAATTATTGTTCTCTTTTATAATTGTTGGTGATAATGAATGAGTATCGGTGTTTGTTGTATAAAGGTTATGCATAATAATACTTGGTTGAGAATCACAAACTAAGTAGGAGAAAGTGAATTAGGCATAGTCCATGTGCACAAGTATTGTTAAAAAGAAAGTGTTCGATGGTGCCACACCTCGCCGGCTCAGTTGAAAGACCACCATAGGCTTGGGGGCATGACACTTGGGATGCTTGACCATTGTCTCACAATGAGCCATGTTGTTTTTGAAGATTGGAAAAATAGAGGTCGGGTCAAAATCCAGATCTTCTGGAGATCTAGAACTGTTGTTACCAGCATTTGAGACTGATTTGCATGTTTCCATGTCCTTAACCTGATGTCCAATGGAGAACTTTCATGGAGAACTTTCCCTCATGCATTTGGAACCCATATTCACACATAACAAAACCATTGATAGCTTCATTAGGTAACAATGTCTTAGCTACATCTTCAGTTGGCATGTCAAATCAATACTGTGTGCATTTTTCATTTTTGAGACTGCAAACTCTAATCTGACTATCTATAAGTTAGGCTTCTATGGTGATAGCATGTTCCAGCCTCTTTGAGAAAATATTAGAAGTTTCTTTCTGAGTTATTATAGATTGCAAACATGTACCCAATGCAGAAACATTGTTCTCAGTCTTCGCAACTTCCACTAGATTCTCATCTAATTCATTCTCTCCTAAGAAATATCATCATTACAAATGTTTCTAATAGAAAGTCTTATGACAGCAGAAGGGCTCAGTTATTTATCCACACATAAATATAGAGTTTCCATGCTAATAAACGCTACCAGGTTCTCCCATCACACTAAAAGAATCATTATTCCCTATATGAAGTAAGTTGTGCGCTCTGGTTAAAAATGTTTGTATGCCACTAATGACCTTGAAATTCAATTATGATATACAGCTATGCCTTCAAGTCTCTTCCGAGAATGAATACAAATCGAATTACAACAGGATTCATGTGAGCTTTCAGTATGTTTTTAGAGCAACTAGCCTTTAAAGAACTAGCGAAATGTCCAAAAATCCTTTAAATTTCTGGAAATTCCCTGACTTGAAGCCAATTGGGGGTATTCTGTACAAAACCCAAATACCAAAATTTTTAAATTCGTCTTCATTTTTCTGAAATTAAGCCCGAAATTCATGACCTGGAGATTACTGCGTTTTCTGCGTATGCGATTTCTCCTCCTTTCTTTTCCTTATAGATTGCTTGCCCCTTGCATTGGGAAAATTTTTCTCATTTGCACGCAGTAGATGTTCCAACACATCCAGAATATCCTTCCACGATGAAAAAACTAGAATTTTTGCCTTTGGATCAACACAAAATACACCTTGTGACTGCTTCCATCTCCTTCCGTGTCATTAGATTCAACATTTAGAGAATGAAGCGCCTCCCCATTTTCTTCATTCATTCTATCTTATAGTCCAATCAAATCTCTAAGCCTACCGTGAATCTTATTAAGTTCCCTAGCAATTGATTCTCTCTCTCACTAGTTGACCTTGAATTTCTGAGTGAGTTCTTTAAATGATCCTTGTATCTCCATTATTCTCACGAAAACATAATTCGAGTTTTATCTCCAAGCTCCTCAAGCTGTTAATTTTTTTTTTTTTTTTTTTTAATAGTAGACTTGACAAGAGTAGGAAGGCAAAGATTAATAGTTAAGCATTGATTCATTGTGCCCTTGTAGGTAGTTTTTGCAAGTCTTCTATTTAAAAAATTGATGCCTATTAATTATTAGGAGGTCACTCTCCTCATTTGAAGAAACCACCGAAGGTGCCCCTGTCAGCAGTTTTCGGTTTTAATAAATAACATATGCATGGCAATGATTGCAACCCACCATGACATCCATCCTCCAGCGCAAAGGGTTCGGGCTTCCATGCAATGTTAAAGGATTAAAACACAAGTGTCATTTCATATTAAAGAATTTGGATCATATGAAATATTATATATGTTTTAGCTATATAATATTTTATTTTTTTATAATTTATGTATATATATATTTAGTTGTAAATTGTTTTTAAAAAAGAGAGGGAAGTGTCATAACTGTTCCCAAATTCAGTTATAGGAACTCGTTAAGAGAATTAGTTCAGTTATGCTATGTAGTAGAATAAAAGAGAAGAAATTAGATTGGAGAAGAGTTCAGAAGCTGACAATCATCTATGACTAGAAACGTAAATGAAACATTCTCTCTGAAATTAGAAGATGAAATTGCAGTTTGATTCCAACATTGAGAAGTTATAATGATTGTCTTTCTTTTAAGTTCTATCATTCATATTTATATATTTTCTTCTCTTGGATAGTGTAAAATGCAGAAGCCGCTTTGGTTTAGTTTTTGATGAATTTACGTAGTTGTACTCACTAAAATTAATGCTTGATCCCTTAATGAGCAATCCACATCCAAGAACCTCATTCATATTTTTTGATACTTAAATCATTCTTTCTACAAATTTAAAGCACAAATTCTTAATTCCCTATCACAAATTTGGTCTCCTCCATTTTCTTCTTTACATATCAACCTTGCAATTCTCATAGCCTCTCTAGCCATTCTACTTTGGAAGGCTACGGTTTTAGAATTGGAAGCTTTTCTTGGAAGCCCTCATGGACTGTACTTCTAAACATTGAATTTATTTGTTTTTAATTAATCTCAAAATGTCTTGTGCACTCGTTCCCCCACAACGAGGAACTGTCTCCTGAGGTACAACACATACAAATTGCATTTTAAAGAGCATGTAATCATAAGATGCATACACATAAAAGAAGTGAAAACAATCAACAATCATGAGAAGAAAAGACACAAATAACTTGGTAACAAGATTCACCCAGTGTGGGATATATCTCCAGGACTTTCTCAATATGGGGAGACCTCTTTCATTAATCTTCAGTGAAACCAAATTATATGCATGTGAAAAATACATCTTACACCTCCACTTCCATGGATGGCATGAAAATGCACACCTATGCTGAAGAAATGGAACACATTGTTGAAGTCCTACTATAAAATCATGAAAAATGACTGTAAACTTGACCCCTTTTTGACACCATCAATTCTAAGCACCCACGAGTCTAAAAGATTCCCCAAAGGTTGCTTCTCATTGGTTCACTGGAATTGCGCTACCCACTAGAAACCTTGTCACAAACTGCCAAATTGTTTCCTCATTAATTTGTGCTAAATTTAGCAGCTCTACTAGATTTAGCTGGGCTCCAAATTTTTTTCTGTTCTTCTACCTTTAGCTAAGGGCCCTATTTCACCAAACTTTTACTAGTCATAACTTTCCCATACGATGTCAGATTGAGGTAATATTTGTGTGTCGGAAATATTGTGACGATATCTTCTATCTAACCCTACTTTCATGGTAATCCAAAAAATTTGATTTTTGAGCCTTTCCTGAGCCCTCTTGGGTCACTCAGTGTTTCTAGATCCACCTGGATCACTTCTCCTCGGGCTATGGTGCCACTGCTGTAATAAAATAATACCTTCTATATAAAATTAAATGATACTAATTATGTACAATAATCATGAAAGGAACTCTCTTAGTATTGAAATGTAATGTTTCAAATATTGCCCATTCCTTCACAATGAGAAATATTTTCCTTCTACATTTTGAATGATGAAATTATTATTCCCTTTGATCTCTGCAATCTTGAAAGGTCCCAACTAAGTATTGTTAAATTTTACATACTTTCCATTTCCTTTTCTTCTTGCATCCCATCTTAATAACATGTCTCCTTGCCTAGAGTCTCTTTCTCTCGCTTCCTTATCAGATAAATCTTCATTTTATCTTAATACTAGAGAATATTTGATTGAGCTTCTTCTCTGTCTTGATTAATTTCAATAACCTCACTATCTCTTTTTTAGAAAACATTAGTTTCCTCACCTACAAGGTCTTCATTAGTAGAAATGTTAATTAAGTAGGAAAAATAGTTTCAGTGCCATAATTTTTTTTTTTTTGTAAATTTGTCTACTCCTATTATTATACAAAAAAAGTTTACAGTGAGCCAGGCCTCGAAAAATCTCTCCATACTGACTATGGATTTAGCAGTGGACTTACATTGGAGGGAAAAACTTCCCTTAGAACTGACTTGACCAAAAAAAATAACCAGGAACTGACCGACAAACTTTTGGTAGGTGACTCGACCCATCTATACCAAAAACTACCCAGAAAGTATTACAAATAGAGGTAGAACCTTGCTGAGTCCAAGCATGGACATAATTGAAAACAGACTTAAACCCAAACATAGTTAAGCAAGACAATAACCTTATCAAAACCACCAAGCGAAGAAGGCGGAGACCTGAAACCAGCATGTGTATAGTGGTGAGCAACGTAGGCGACCACCTGTTACATTTGCTGGACCAAAAAGACTCGAAGGCGAGCTCATACGTCCACGGAGGCAGAAGGTTGCTCCTCGACGATCCTGCACCCATACTGGTCTGAGGCACTAGAGTCTGAATGTGGAACAACATCTTTAACCGGCTCGCTTGGACCCGCAACTGCACCAGAGTTCTCCGTAGGCTGAATTCCTTGGCAGTGGACATGAGTGGGTTGCCTATGCTCCGAAGAGGCTCCGATTTGAGCCGAATTGTCGCACTTTTCAATCTTGATGGACACAATAAAGGAGGAATTTTCGAGGGTACATGGGATACGAAAGCAGGTGGAGGGATGAGTGTTGTGCGCACAGTCCTCAGCACGAGGCCTCCCTCTACCCCTTCCCCTGCCTCTCCTTGTAACTGGGGATTCAATTTCTTTGGAGGAGTGGTCCGTGGTATTGGAGGAGTGCTGTTGGACAACCCTTCCTCTAGAACCACCACGAGACCCTCCCCTTCTGCTGATGAGACGGAGCTACTCACGCGGCATGCTCAAATCCCAGGTGAGGTGACGCTGGAGCCAGGAAAGCAACGAGAGCGGAGCCACAATGAACCAAGAGGACGCAGAGAGCCGAGGCACAGTGAGCAGAGGCACACTGAGCTAAGAGGGTACAACGAACAAAGGCACAGCGAGTGAAGGCACAGAGAGCCACAGAGGAGAAGAAATAGAAGCACAGAGGGGCGTAGTGAGTGAAGGCACATAAAGCCACAAAGGAAAGGCAATAGAAGCACAGAGGGGCGAGGGAATATAACTCAGGGAGCGACCATGACAGAAGGGAGAGCCGATACTGGTAAGCCTGTGACGGAGGTCAAGACTTCTAGAGACAGAGACAGAGACCCGCTGTGCTAAAGGCCAAGGATGAGTCCCTTGAGACCGAGGCCGAGTCCCTTGAGAAACCAAAGGCCAAGACACCCAATGCAGCAGAGACCAAGACTTCAAATGAGACAGAGCTAGAGGAGGCGAGCTCTTATAATGGCTCGTTGAGGCGCCCAAAGCCATAACTAGAACCCAACAGAAGATCTTCAACCAAATCGCCGGAGAAACGAGCCGCGAGAGCTCCATTGTGCTGTAGACGGCGGACTGCAGTGACAAGTTAATGGCTGCATTCATTATAATCTTGCGGGGATGGAATGCCTTCCTATTTGCCATACAAGTGGCGTGTCTGGGCTGCCACTTGCCCAGTGGGAACGTCGCCCTTGTACCACGCCTCAAATTAATCACACACAGCCGGGGTTTTAGTGCCATAAATTATTTGAAATGGAGATTTACCATTAGCTCTTTTGGTTTACACTTTGTTTGCCCAAACAACATATTTAAGGTGAATAAACCAGTTTATTTTGTGTTTTCCTAACACATGTTTGATGACTCTGATCAAACTTTTGTTTGAGGACTCTGCCACTCCAATCATTTGGGGAGAATAAGTTGTAGAATGATGTAGAGAAATTTACTACTTATGACAAAACTTAATCATTTTTATAGAACTGAAAGATTGAGAATAATATGTAATTTTTTCTCTTGGACAACCAAATCTAGATAAAAATATTTTCTTCAATGAACTTCACAACTATAGAATTAGATGCATTCCTAACAAGGATAGCTTCTACCCATTATTTGAAATAGTTTGTTGTTGCTATTATCCACCTATGTTAATTAATTGGAGTGGGATGTATTTCACCAATAAAATACAAACCCCATTGTAAGAAAGGAGCTTCTACTAATACATGAATGAGAGGTAAAGATGATAATTTATGCTTATTTACAAATATATGGCAAGAAATATAGCCTCAAACCTTTAATCCAACTCAAGAAAATAGGTTAGGCTAATAGAATCCTACTCTCCATATCTTGTGTGCAGTTTCTCACCAATCATAATGACCTCCACATATTCTTTCATAAAATTTCTCAATTAATCCCTTTGTTTCACTCTCACTGAAACGTAAAAGTAGAATGTTCAAAAGGTATTTCCAATACAGATTAGCATTAACTATACGGGATTCCATAGACCTCAGTCTAAGAGGTATGCATTTATTCTTTTGAATTTAAGACGACACTTTTTTTTTTTAAATGAACAATATCCTTGTCTTAGTCTAACATTAGAAATTTGTCATCAATATGAAAAGGAAGTTCTGGAGGTACCAAACTAGAAGAAGGTTCTTGTATATTATTCTCCTCAAATGTACCTAAATGATGCATAATTGAATTAACACACAAGACTTTGCAATCTTATTGGATACATATGTTGTTATTTTATAATGTAGTGCATAGTTTCTAAAATATTTCAAAGCATGAACTAAAGCGTAGGCTTGTTTTTCAATAATATCATACTTTAGTTTTGCATCCCTCATAACTTTAGTAAAGAAATAAATTGGTAACTCACAACAATTGTCATTCTACTGTAATAAAATTGTTTCTATTATTGTATGTGATGGAATAGACAATATACTAAAGGGCTTCAATATTCAGGATTGGCTAACGCTGGTGCTTTTGAAAGTGACTTTTTGATCTAAGAAAATGAAAATCTAGATTGTCCATTCCATTTAATTTCATGATTCTTTTATGGCATATGAGTAATGTCCTTTACAATTTCAGCAAAGTTAGGTATAATTCTTCTCAAGAAATTAATTGTTCCTAATAATGCTTGAGTATCTTTCTTTGTTCTTGGTAAACTGATCTATTGAAAAGAATATACTCTTTTCACATCTATTCTAACTCCCTTTGAAATAATTTGTCGCAACGATTTTCCTTTCTTCTTATTAAATACTGACTTTTTGGGATTAAGAGGAATCCCAAACCTTCTACATCTTTCCCCAAATGTTTAATATGCTTGATATCTAATTCAAAAAATATAGTAAGATCATCAAGATAGATAACCATAAATTTATTTCTTTCTCAAAAAAATGCCAATTCCATGGCTCTATGAGAAGGTTATCCTACATTTATAAAGCCAAAAGGCATCTTAGTATACATATATGTACCCCAAGGTGTGGTAAAAGTTGTCTTTTCTATATCTTGTTTATTGACTAATATCTGATTGTATCCTGAAAGACCACCTAACATTGAAATTGTGTTTTTTCATGCTAGTCTTTGAAGCATATTGTCCATCTTTGGTAATGGATAATTATCCTTCATTGATAGTTTATTTAGACTCCTAAAATAAACACACAATCTTATTCTCCATTCTTTTTCCTGACACGAACCAAATTTTCTATCCAATCAAAATATCATAAAGGAAATGCATCAAGTAATTTATTTACCTCTTTTTAAATTACTAGCAACAAGATTGGATTAATTCTTCTCAAATTTTTCTTAAAGTTTTTGGCCTCTCATTTTAAATGAATTTCATGTTCAATGATATATGTATCATATGTTTTCATGTCTTCATACCTCCATGCAAAACCACCTATGTATTCTCTGAACAACTTAATATACTTGTCCCTAATTTCTTGTGGTATTGTTCTTGAAAGTTTAATGCATTTTACTTCTTTTGTAGTCCCAATATTTTAGTCTTGCAGATCACTTTGTCGAGGATTTAGTATTGAAGATTTAGGAACATCATTTTTTCCAAATAATATTTTAGGACGAGCTAATCCTTTTGGAATGTGAATATTATATAGATAAATAATATCATTATTCGCTATATTTTTCTTTAAATTCTCATCTTGCTAAAATATATTTGTGTGTACTTTGCCGTCATTCTCCTTATCAATATCTAAACATGAAAACTATTTAATTGCTTGTAGGAATTTATTCAACTAGTCATCATCTTTGAATACACGCCATTGCTTCACATTGTCTGGGATAGAATGTTTATATTTTACTTCAACTTGATATTGTAACTTGAAAGAATTTTTAACATTTAAGGTACTAGTAAAAACTACCAAAGAAGTTGCCTACACATTGTCTTCACCCGGTATAGCTACAATATTAAAATCCTAAAAATAGTTTTCTATGCAAACCCATGCTTGATTTATATAAGATTTTAACTTGGGATGCTTTTTCTGACATGATTTTCTAACTTGTTTGAAAACTATTTCTAAGTCACCAAATACCGAAAATATATGAAATTTCATTTCCTTAGCTAACTCCAATCCCAAGATTAAGGCTTCATATTCTAATATGTTATTGGTAACCTCGAAATCTAGTTTAAATGTCATAATAGTAATTTTTTTTAGGTGAAATCAAAATAATATCAGCTCCAAATCAATCTTTGGAGAAATCCCCATCAAAATACATCTTCCAAACATCATTTTCTGAAGATTAGGGAATATTTACAGTGTCTTTGATTTTGTTTTGTACATTACACTCATCATTTACATCCAAAATTAAACTACCTAAGTCTTGGTTATGGCATAAATAGGGTGGTTCATATCTTGTCTAGCATCACACACAATGTTTATAAATCTAACCTCTTTTTACAATCTTAAATGTTCTCCCCCATAAACTTGAATGGTACCATATGAGATATCCATTTTTAAGCTTCCTCCAAGCTTAGAACACCAACATATTGATATTAGGATTCCAAACTTAGGATGGATGTCTGTGACCACTATGTCCATTACCAAAATTTTTATAGGGATTTACAATCTTTAATTAGACCCAAACATTGCACTTTCTTGGAATCAAAAGTATACAAGTCATGGTAAGGCCTTGTCACTTGCAAATGAAGTTGATCCATAATGATTTTGGGCATTATTTTATGAGATGCATTAGAATCTAGCATAAAATTATAATCATGGACCTTTAAAGTTACATAAAAATGAGGAACACTCTCATCGTGAAAATCATGATTTGTACAAAGAAATAACAAAAGAATTTTCATCTTGGAAACTGATCACATCCCCTTCAACATCCAAACTTGAAGACTAAATCCATTTAGATAATTGTTGGTTATAACCATGATTTCTAGTCAGTTTCGATAAATGCATCATAATTTTAACTTTTTATAATTCCTTTACTACCTTAAAAGTAGAAGAGACATACTATTCTACCTTTGACTCATCGTGTGACTGATTATGTGATTGTGAGGATGAAGCTTCAATAGTATGATCTTGTGATGCCTCAAAAGTAATTTTCTTTCTTAGTCTACCTAGATTTTATCTTGGCCTTAAATCATATCTTTTGTTAATTTCAGTAATTAGAAATTCTGAAAAACCTTGATATTTAGAAACTTCAGAAGATTCCACATTCTAAACTAAATATTGACTTTGATTCACATGAAAAGTAACACATTCAAGAGGTTTAACAACAAAATAATTAATCTCATCTATCATTATTGTTATTTCTTCAACATCTTGATCATCAATCATTAATGGGGCTGAATTTTTTTTATCAGCGTTTTGTCTTTTTCTCTACAGAATATGGCATTGGAAAGGCCTTTTGTATGGCCCTAGAGGTCAATTTACATTTTGTTGTCCTTTTCTATTTTTTAGGTTCTATTAGACAAGTTTCTTAACATTGAAGTAATTTCATCAATTTTATCATCTCCTTCCTTAGTTTTTGAGGATGAACTAGTTTTTATTTGTGCCTTCAACTTTCTCTGTTTGAGCTCTCAAATTCCCTGATGCTTCTCTATTTGCCTCAACTTTTATTACACTGGTTTTCATATCCGCTAGAGTTGTATATTTCCTTTCCCCTAACATTAATGTAAAATCATCATCAAAAGCCTTAAAAAAATAAAATTGGCAGTAGTAGATGGAGGTTTAACATCTGCAGGAATATTATTATAAATTTATTAAGCCTTTTGATAAAATCAAATACAAGCTCATTAGGATTTCTTTTGACATCATCAATTTCAGTTAAATAATACACAAGATCCTTCTTTTTTCCCCACTGATTTAAAAATGTTTTGGTTAACTCTTTCCATCTACGAATAGAATTTGTCTGCAACTTTGTAAACTATATCCTAACATTTCATTCCAAAGATTGAACAAATAGACTCATGTGTAAATATTCATGTTCTATGTTCAAATTATCTTCAAAATCTAAGAAAGAATATAGATGACCTTCTACATTTAATATTGTTTGTCCATTAAACCTAGGTAGACATTTTAAATATCCTTAAGGAAAATCATGGAGTTGATCTTTTGGTGGAAGTGTCAATGCTGAATATCTAGCAACCACCATTCCTCCTAACCTAGCCATTGTTTATTGTGAAACTGACTTTCTAGGAGATGAAGGTTTCTTAGGAGACCATTGTTTTCAGATTATAGGCTATTTTAAAGATTGAGTATGGATAATTAGCTTTTTGACCTCAGGAAAATTCTCCTCTTTATCTCTAAATGGAAGGTAGTTTGTATAAACATTAAATTCCTCTTAAGGCTTATCAGAAGTAGAAGGAGAGGTATGAATGACCAATTATATCAAATATCATTGTTTCAATTCAGGTAATTATAACTCAATTTATGCTTCTATATTAGAATATTTTGAAAGGCACACATGAATATCAAAAGACTCAAGTTGATGAACCAATAAAGAAGTCTGTAAGTTTATTCCCTTAGATATAATTTCTAATACTTTCGGAGGTAGACCAGAAAAATGAAAAGGTATTGGAATATGTTTTGGTTGATCGGGTTGTGAAACTAATTTTGGTGTAATAGAAAACTAAGCCTCAAGTCTGCATCTGAGGGAAGCAATCTAAACAAGTCTCTCTAGATCTGATAGTGGTGCAAATAATTTGGGATTTGAATGAGATCTAGTATGTCTGCATGAAGCCAAATTTCAAACTTACGATGTCGCCACGTTAAATATTTCATCCTACTAGCCTCTTATTCACCATTAAGAGGTAAGTTGATTCATTGTCACTGGGAGCAATAGCTTCAAAATTTTATCCCCAGAAACAATGCCAATATGATGTTGTTTCTTTGTAGATAGTCCTTAGCTATAGAACTATTCTAAAACGTCAACTATGAGGGGTATATATGAAATGGATGATCCAAAGAAGAAAATACTTGTTTATGCCTATAATCATTTTACCTTTAGGTCAACCAAAGTGTCAATGTTCCATTATAAAAGCATACAACCTATATTAGTTCTTTAAAAGAAGAATTAACAAGAAATTAGAAGATTAAACATCCTTCCTAAACGTCTAATCATATGGGATGAGGGGAAACATATAGATGAATCTCTATAGTGAAAAAAATATATTTGTGTATAGCATAAAAGCAATCATCTATTCATTTTTGAGTGACCGGTTAAACATATTGTTCAATTTTTACACAATATAGAAAATAACTTTGCTAGGGTTGTAAGGGAGACTAATATTCAACCCTACCCTTCCCAATGTCCTACACTACCTCAAAAATATGCATAAATAGACTATGAAAATAATTATAAATCATTCACACATACACAAATGTTGTCTTAAATGGAAACCATAGTCATTTGATTATCTTTAGGTTGAAAGTTTTACAATAATGTCATTCTAAAATTCCCTTGGGTATAAACCCTTCTTACTTCAAAATATGAAGTATATATAGATTAATTGCAAAATATCTATTCTATTTCAGAATTTACATGAAAACGTAAATCTTTATCCAAGATAATTTTGATAATATTAATCAAAATGACTCAAAATAGAGATTGTCAAATTGATTTAGTGGAATTGCAAACTATTCAAGGTTTTAGTTCTCAAATTATTTATCCAAATCGACATCCTTCTGATTATGCTCCTGAAATCCCCGTCTTTTGCTAAAATGTTGCTAAACTTATCCTATTTCTCTTCATCTAGACATGAAAATTTCATTGCTCTTCTACAGACTTGATCAACTTCAATATAATTTTCAAACATTTGCCTAATGATGAATAGATGGTGGACTTCATGAGAAATAAACAAATCATTAGCTATATATTGGAGGAAAATTTGACCACTAATAATTCCTTTCACCTTAGAAAATTCACACATACACAAATGTTGTCTTAAATGGAAACCATAGTCCTTTGATTATCTTTAGGTTGAAAGTTTTACAACAATGTCATTCTAAAATTCCCTTGGGTATAAACCCTTCTTACTTCAAAATATGAAGTATATATAGATTACTTGCAAAATATCTATTCTATTTCAGAATTTACATGAAAACATAAATCTTTATCCAAGATAATTTTGATAGTATTAATCAAAATGACTCAAAATAGAGATTGTCAAATTGATTTAGTGGAATTGCAAACTATTCAAGGTTTTAGTTCTCAAATTATTTCTCCAAATCGACATCCTTCTGATTATGCTCCTGAAATCCCCGTCTTTTGCTAAAATTTTGCTAAACTTATCCTAGTTCTCTTCATCTAGACATGAAAATTTCATTGCTCTTCTACAAACTTGATCAACTTCAATATAATTTTCAAACATTTGCCTAATGATGAATAGATGGTGGACTTCATGAGAAATAAACAAATCATTAGCTATATATTGGAGGAAAATTTGACCACTAATAATTCCTTTCACCTTAGAAAAATTATATTTGTCTATTACTATGTTATGTAATGATCTCTACTACATCCTCTTCCTGAAGTAATTCACCACGAGAATCTTTCAACGAGGGAATTCCCTTTTGTTCAAGAATTGAAAAATTATTCTTAAACATTTTCATTTGTACCTCCAATTTTTCACACTTGTTCTCTAATTGTAACATTAGATTTATATTGGTTTATAAATTTTTTACTTCAATAACTACATATGCCCTATCCTCAATAACCATTTCTTCCAATTATTCTCTCATTTTTTAATTCAAGGCCTTAATAATTTTGCTATCTTCTCTAAGTCTATTGGCTAGCTATTCTTTAATGTCTTCAATAGCCTACATAGATTTCTCCAATAAATACTCCTATTCAAAAATGATTTCTATTAATGGACAAAAATTAGAAATTGTTGAAATGATATCCAACTAGATCTTCTCTTTTTCTTCTACTAAACTTTGTGTAGTAACAGACTCATTTGAATATTTCTCAAGCTTCTTTATAACCTAGAAATTCTTTTGTAGTTCTAACATGTCAGCATTTTCTTCTTTAATATTGTTTTCTTCTACTTTCAACAGGGATTTCTTAAGCTTATCTATTTCATAATTTCTCAAAGACAACTCATACATTTCCTTTCATATTTTCTTTACTAAATGATTACTTTCTGACTCTATCTCCATTGGTCGAATTAATATGCTAACAATTTTCTCTTTCTCTTTCAATATTTTTTCCATTTTTGCCTCCATATTTTGTATCTGTAATTTTTTTCAACAATATATGAAACTTGGTTTTCTTCTCTTTCTTAATCTCTCCTAAACTCTCCAATTTGAGTATTTTTTGTTGTTGGTAACTTAAGTTTCCTACACAAGGTTTGAACATCAACATTTTTTTTGGACAATATCCTATGTAGCCTCAACATTATTAATATCTAATCCTAACTTAATGATGATATATTCTAAAGATTTAACCCTTGTGTCCTTAGTGAGATATGGCATCCTTCCTATATTTATCAGAGAATGTATATTGTTCAAATAACTCTACAATTTAGAAACAATCATGGCAAAAATTGTTAAAGAAGAATAAAATAATTCACCCATTTATGTGTGTAAATTTTTCTAGTCTATAGGGTGAATTTGTTTTGTATCAAAATAGAATATAGAAGTATTATAATCATCAACAATCTTTGGGATGAAAACTTTTGGCTCTATGAAAGGCAACTAAAATTGTTTGTTGTTAGGATCTATTTCCAACAGTAATCATTTCTAAGTGGATGAAGTTTTCTTCACGAACTATAAATAAGTAGCAGATTTCAGAAACTCATTCTTCTTCTTTATTTTCATGAATCTAGAAAATATTTATTAATTGATGGAAGAAGGATAATCAGACGGATAAAATACTATTGATTCAATTTGTTGCAAAGTAAAAATACACTCACTTGACACCGTCATTATTTTTGTTGACATTTTTGTAATTTTGGCCTCATGTGACTCTTCCTCTTTTTCTTTAGCTTCCCTTCTCTTAAAGATTATGAATTCTACTGAATCTGACCATGAAGCAGTAGGAGGAAACTTTCAGTTTTCCTTTTGATCTCTTTTTCTTTTGGGTGAGGTGTTTCAATTGCTTGACTTGGTAAATGTTCTTCTGACATCTCTTGCAAAGTATTCCCTTTCCTATCTTTCCTCTTCGCAAACTATTCAATCTATAGCTTTGAAAAATGAATATAAGGAGCAGGTTTTTTCTCAAGTCTCATAGCTGAATTTTTTCCCATAGGATCATAAGGCCAACAAAAACTCAACTTAAACTTCATTTGAGCTGGTAAACTTTCTACTTCTTTGTTAGTGGCTCTAGTATTAATGATGAAAGAACCAAATTGATATTTTAATTTAAACTGTGATTTCTATATCCTTGACAAAAAATGAACTTCATCTACATTTAAATTGTGCTTGATGTATTCAAGGGAAAAAATTCACATTGGAAGAAACATTGGTATCTTATATGGTGGTAAATCATAACCATAAACTATGATTTCTGTAGAAGTTTGATATAAAAACAAATCTCCAAATTTGTATGCTCACTCTGCTGTAGAATTCTTTTAATTTCAGTTGAAATTCTCGACACTGCATCACTACTGAGAAGACAAAGTAATGGAAAAAAAATTTGATCTAGAAAATTACTGAAAGAAAAATTTTCTGAGTATTTTCTAACTAGTGAAGTCCAATGAATAACATATTTTGGTTTACCCTATAAATATTTCTTTTGTAGTGGCATCTTAAATATTTTAGATTGATGGCATGGGAATAGGTAAACTAATATAGGTTGATTTTTGAATTCCCTTTCAACATAAAAATTTAGGAGCTTCTTATGAGTATTATCAAAAATAAACTCGCTAAAGTTAAATAAAATAGAAGGATTCTTTTCATATGCAAAGACAAATAAAATCCAAAAAACAACCTCATCTACCCATTCATCACATAACCTAATAGACAACAAAGCATTAAAATAATTTTTCTCGACATTTCAACGAACATGGTTGAGGAATAAGGTTGATTTTTACGTGGAAGTTTAACTCCTTCTAGCAAGAAATACTCAAGAATAAAATCTCTCTATTGAAAAGTGAGTTTTTGATAAATTTCCAGTAAATACACAGTTGAGAAAACGTGCAGGGAACTAGGAATACTTTTCTGCAATGCTTAAGGATAGACTCTGGGATTATGTAAAACAGGGGTTCACCATTCCTGGCTACACCTTCCATTTGACTAGGTAAATGCCTGTTTTCAAACCAAGTGAGGAACTTAGGGAAATGATGAGTTTGGGGAAAGACATAATATAATAGTATGCATTCCCAAAGGTTAAATTCATCATTTAGATCTTCAAACCTTCAGAAATCCCAATTGTGTAGTTCATAGAGGTAAAACTCACACTTGGTATCTACAATTTAAAGATTTATGTCCATTAATGGTAATTCATTCAGCTTAGGAACCCCCGGATGCGGGTGTTAATTAAAGCGTTTATGGTAATGAGACAGGGCGACGGTGGATGGGGTGGCCACATGGCCCTCTACAACCATCCCAAGATCAAAGTAAATGATACTCAAGGCACCTCGCAAGAAGCATTTAATTCCTTCTATAGTTGAGCCAAATCCATTCTTTGTTTAACCATGGCCCCAGAAAACATTCCAGTCATTCTGCCCCTGTTTGACTGTGCTTGCCCTCCGTAGGTGGAAGAGCCAACTGAGCGAACCAGCATGGGGCGCCACTGTTGGATTGTGTGCTGCCTTGAGTTGGGTAATGGCTACCACCATTCCCATACAAACCTTTGCAACTCAACTCTTGTCCTCAAGCATTCTGTAACCTCTGCGCAAAATTCCTCTATCTATTCTCCTTCTACTTCCTGTGACTCTTTCTCTGCTCCTATTTCCACCATGGTTCGCCACCCCATGTGTAGCAGACATGGTGGCATGCGAGGAGGCAGCTCTCGCTCCCCGGCTTTGCATCAACGTAATTCGGCTTCCCGTGCTTCCTCTACTGAAAATCCCTAGTATCCAAATACCAGAAGTGGTCGAAGAAGAGCAGGCCTCCACTACTCTAGCTGCGAAGAGGCGGATGTTCGCACTACACCCTTTCGTCTACCTCTACACCAGGTCCCTCACACGGTGCACTTCTGGTTCCACAGCTCTCTGAACTACCCGGTCATTGTTGCCACCGTCTCCATCTCCATTACAGAAGAGACTGAGTAGCACATCCCCATGAAAATTTCCATGGAGGAGATGCACAGAGCTGGTCCAAGCCAGAATAGAGGCAACGACGATGAGCAGGGTGGTAATGGAAATCGGAATAGATGGCATGGGAAAGCCATTGTTGGCAACTCGCATTATGATTTGGGCTTTCAAAGTGACACACAGGCCATGGAAAGCCGCATGGAGGACACATTGGGCCCGCAGGTGGAAGCCAGCAGCAGGGAGGGAGGACATTCGACGGCAGGACGTGGCGAGGCAGACAACTCGAATGACTGGGCTTGTCCTATTTTGGAGGAACTAGCCACGGATGAATTTGTGGCACGTGTTACGTCTGCCAGGTGGCATTTCTCTTAGTTCTTGGTCTAGTTTTGTCTTGTCTTTTGTGTCCTCAGAGTTTTCTGAGGGCTGGTGGTCCAGTTCGGACAAATTATTGTTTTCTGGGTGGTTTTGTAATGTTGTTTTTTGATAGGGTAGTCTCTTCAGAAAATTGTGGTTAAATATGTTGTCTTTTGGACTTATTTTTCTCTTTCAAACTGGTTTCCCCTTTGTTGGGGCAGTCTTAGACAATTTCATTGCCGCATGCTGATTAAGGTTGGGTCCCTTTATGGCCAGGAAACTCTGTAACTAATTTTTGTATTATATCAATAGATTAACCTTATTTAGAAAAAAAAAAATCATTTAGCTTAGGGATTGCAGAAGGCATAGGTTTTTCTCTCTAGAATTTTCCTTTCCCTTTTTGATTGTTCATTTTAAATATTTAACAAATAATAAGGAAACTAGAATACTAGGGAAAACTAAAAATGTTGGGTGGATCGCTTTTGTAACTCTGTAATTCCATTAACGACTCGTTCTTCTAAAGATGTTGCAAGCTCTAAGAATAGTTGGTTGAACAATTGAAAGTGAATTTTGATTTTAGGAGAGGACCTAATATTCATTGGTACTTTAAAAGATCGGGGTCTTAATGAAAATTTGAACATATGTTGCAATTTAATGTAAAATATTTAGTGGTTATGCAATAAACAATTGGCAGACGTGATAGTCAAGGATAAGTTGGCGAGAGAATAACGAAAGGATAGTGGAGGGATAATGACATGCTAATTTACCAAAGTAATGGTTATATGGAAAAGTTGTTTGCGGAAGGGGGTGAGGTGGTAAGTGGTTTTGAGTGGGGCATGTGAACAATTCATCAGTGCACAAAACATCATTTTCCATGGCTTGCCGAAACCATGTACTACAGAACCCCCTTCATTAATTGTCGGGAGTGCGGGGGTTCCCAAAATTCATCACTTCCCATTCATAAAAGGGGACAAAATAAACACCATTGAAAAGTGCATGACATTTAATTACAGTGCGATGAGACCATTTATTTACAAAAATATATAAATAAATAAATAAATAAGAGTGAATAATAAATATATATATATATATATATATATATATATATATTATATATATATATAATCTTATTTATTTCAACTTATTTATTTTTAATCTTATTTTTATTACATTTATATTATATGACATAGTCAAAATATTTACATAATATAAAATAGTAGGACATTACATCTCTTCCAAAAACTAACCTAGAGAGGATTTAATTCATTGATTAAGTATGTTTCCAATTCAAATAAATTTTCCCAAATACAAAGTATATTTTATGAGAGACAAAAATTATATATAACATAGGTGGGATAAATGGATGAAGAGCTTTTCAATTTTAGGGAGTTACATGTAATTGTATTCTGTGCTTGATTTGAGTTGTTGCATAAAGAGTCACTAAAGGGATAGCTTTATGATGGAATGTTTGACTAGAACTATTGATATTACTAATATTACTCTTCCAGAAAAATTAGTAGGAGGAGTCATTGGTCTATGTCGCTTAACAGAGGATTTATTTGTAAAAGTAACTATAAATGGGGAGATCATGTTCGAGTAAGCAAAAATAGATTTAGGAAAGGATCATTTGATATTGAAGATGAGGTTGTGGTATCATATGATAGAGATAGCTTCAATATTAGAAAACCTCAAGTGGAAGGCCCCATGCACATTCCTAGCCATGATTACAACAAGGAAATCAAATTCCTGGACATGTAAAATAACTAGGAATCTAGAGATATTGTATAGGATCAAAGATCGTTCCTACAACAAGAATTTAAGGAGTATTATAGATTCAAGGGATCTATTAGCTTCTCATGCAAGCAAGGTGGTGATATAGAGATCAATACAAAATTTATGTTCAATAAAGAGCTAACCCAAATAAATGTAGGCCAAAAATTAATCATTCCAAAACACCATAAAAAATGTTATTTTCCTTTGGATGAGGAGTAAGAGAGAAGAAAAGGATTTTGTATTCAAGGATGCAAAGGAAAGGTCATGGTAATTATGTTACACATACTAGAAGAAAATCCAGAACTATGTGTTGACGAGTGGATTGAAAATCTTTGTGAAGGATAAATATTTGAAGGTAAGGGATTTTCTTTACTTCCAGAGATGCAAGTCATTCAATATATTCACTTTCATTCATAACAATAAGGATGGATGAGATGATGATCACGATGGAGAACATTATGGCCAATTAATTTAGCCTCATGAAGGAAACAACCAGGAATATCATGTCTAATCAGTTCAGTTTCTAGGTGAAAGCGATGACTCTAATGATGAAATGTATAGAAACATGAGCTCTTCTAAAATGTGCCAATCAAATCATAAACATACTATATTTGGTGCAAAATGTTCAGTTCTGCATTTAAGAAGGGAAGAATGATCTCTAAAATATGGGTTTAATTTATGCACTTGAGAGCTTTTTTATGTTTGGGATTTCTTTTTTAAGATAGAATTTGTCATTTTTATTTTTATTTTACCTTAATAGAAGACATATTCATGCTTAGGATTGATTAATATTGACATATAAATGTTTTTGTTAGATTTAGTATATATAAATCTTGTTTTTCTCTTATACTTTAAGAAATGGTTGAAATCGTTTTATATTAATATATTTTTTTATCTAGAAATATATATTATGGTTTAGTTAAGTCTCAAGAATTATCTCAGTTGGTTGAGATCACTAGGCCAATTCTCCTAATCCTTTACATAAATATGTGAATTCTTTTACTAGATAAGTGTGCTATATATATATATATATATATATATATATATAAAACATTCCAATTTTAAACTAATATATATGTCACCTATTTTTACACACATTGAAGTAAGATTCAAGTTAAAATAGAGAAGGAATGTGATTAAAGAGTGCTTGATTGTTTGTAGATATTATATATGATTATTATATTATTTTATGCTCAGATTCAGTTTATGTCCTTGATTTCAAGATTTAATGAAATTGTTAACTATATTTCTCTCATGATAAACAATTTTTGTTCATTTTGTTTGAGTGATCATTGGATAAAAAAAAAAAATTTAAGAAAGCTACATTTGCTTTTCTATAACCATCCTAGATCCATCTTACCTCAGGATATAACAAATCATGAGAGGAACAAAGTCTCCTCAGATGCAAACCTATTTTAGAGTGAAAATAGATTTGATGTCTCTCTGTGCTTGGTATATCTGAAATTAATATGGATCTAGATTGGTTTAATTCTCCCCTTTAAATAGGCTATATTTCCAATGAAGACCATGGGTTCTCAATACCATGGGTCATTACTTTTATAGGGTTATTTCTATTTTGTTATTTTTACTTTTGTTTTTGTAGGTCAATTTTTCTCTATTAATTCATGCTAGATTTGCATCATGATGATCTCAGAAGAAAAAAGAAAAAAAAATGAATGGCCACAACCATATCATATTTTTTGGCCCTATGACAAAAAAACACATTATAAAAAGGACCATCTAAGTAGATAATTATAAATAATATCCTAAAAAGAGAAGATGGTGAGTAGAACCTTAAAGTAACCTATTATCTTCCTTGATCTTAAAGGAGAGCCAAAACTAGGATGGCCTACCCACTGCTTGGAGGCGAAGGCCTAAATGAATCATGGACATGGCCTTCCATATTTTCAATTCTATATTCGAAGCTCACCAGCCCATCGTTTATCCTTTTTTTCTTGTGATGGATAGAACCACCTGGTCTAGAATTCTCCATTGATTTTGCTAAAGAAAATTTTAAAAAATCATTACCTAATTTTTGTTATCATGCAAGAACTAACCAAGTTGGTCCAAGACCACTAAAATTTGTTGAAGAATTTCTTCCAATAAGTCAAAAAGATCTTGACTCCCTTGAGTAGAGGGGAAATTTGGTCACTCATATATTTCCCAATAGTGAATAGGAAAAAGCGTCACAAGAATCTAGACCCATGAGGTCTTGCAGTATCCATAGTCAATTATATATTTTTCACGAACTTATTATTAAATGGTTATATATAATCTTAGTGACAAAAAGTAAACTCTTAAAAATAAGAAATATATAAGAGATCGACAAGAAAATAAAACTTCTTCCAATATTTAAACTACATGGGAATGGAATCATATCAAAATATAATGAGAAAGACCTGCAAAGTTGGGATAGAGATCATTATGAGTACTCTTTAGGTTCACCTGAATCTCAGTGTGAAGGGTACATGAACTCTCTTAGGGATGAGTACCCTCCCAATAGACCGAATACGGAGTAGGTTTTCGTATTTTCATGTATTAGGGTAGCCTACCCCTGTCAACTTCTGTATGTTCCCTAAACATTTGTACACTACACTTTACCTACCAATTACTGTCACTATCGGGGGGGGGGGGGGTCATAGTCATAGGAAAAAAACCATATGGGAAGGGAACCTGAGTCCCGAACTCAACCTCAAAATTCCAAAAGGAATCCCTTGTACATGGAATTTCCACCAAAATGCGCTCAAAGGTGATCTACCTTCTCATGCAGTTGATGTTTCCACTTTCTTAACTCCTATCTCAGAGGAGTGGTCCCAGTCAATGAGGGTGTAGTAGAATTTTCACTCGCTAGTGCGTCTGGTCTAGTTTGCATCATTCGGTACTTGACTTTCACATTCTAAGCCAAGCCCCTAGACTAAATTAATATGTATTTTCCCTACTAAAATACTTACTAATCATTTTTTAGTTAATGTGATTTCTCTTAGGCTACCTCTTCAAATTCTTTGATAGGGTTTTGACGTACGAAATTTATGTTGACTCTAACTCAAAACATGTAGAAAATTCTCTTAAAATTTTCATTCAATGAAGAATGATTCTACAAGGAAATATCATCAAAATTCATTTCCAAAATTAAACAAACATAATACAAATTCCAGCATGCTTAAGAATTGTAGACAATGACACTCAAAACTAAATGCACACTACTATGTAATGAACAATCAAGTTGGTAGTAAAGATTTTTTTTCTTTTTCTTTCAAACATGCCATAAATGCACTTTAAGCTAATCTTCAAAAAAAAAATGAACAAAAAAAAAAAGTCTGAGCTTAGGACATCGAAGTCTCCAGGAAAAAACAAGAAAACCCAAACACAAAATTCCATAGAAGGGGTGGAAAAGAACATACTTAAGGTAGTAACATAGGTGATTTGAAAGATATAGTATGTTATAAGTAATGGTAACACATTATACAAAAATAACAAATTTCATTATAACACATTTATTACCACTCATAGGGTTTTCTACAAGAGTTTTACTCAGAAGAAAGTTGTCTAGGTCAAAATCAAGAACTTGAAACAATTTAACTAGCATACATATATAAGAAAAAAAATAGTGACAATATTAGGGATCTGGTATCTATGAAAGAAAATCAAACCATCAAGAAAGATGCTTCGCATTAAAGTCACCAAATCTACTATAGGGAATATTTCTTGGATGGATAAAAGAAAATATTGTCTCAGGTTTTCCAGGAATCCTAACATAGACAGGCTAGGAGATCAAATATTCTAAGACATGAAGCATTCAAAAATATAAGAAGAAAACTATATATTGACAAGATAATTCAAAGGATGAAACTATTTTTCATTGCATGCATATCCGTTAAAGTTGTCAGTGTAACTAGGAAGTGCTCCTAGCTAGTTCCAAAAGCTCGTCCTACACATAAATAAGACTAGATCAATCCTTTCTAATCATAATAATCTCATGAATCAAAATCATAATGAATAAGCAACTAGGAATTACTAAATGAATCATTGTAACCCAAGATTCCAAATAGTTATTATTTAAACATAATAAAAATGAACATTTGAAAATTACTTTGAGGGAAGAAAAATCAATCTATATATTATTAATGAGAAGTAAGTTTACAACTATATGTCAAAGTTGCAACATCACCTCCTCCAATTCCTAGCTCCAATACCTTGTCCCAATAATGATCTCAGTAGCATAAAAACACTTTGAATTTCAATCTTTTTCTCAATGGCCAAGCTCTGAATTTATAGGCAAGTGTAGGCCATAGGGACTATGAGTTTCTCTCCCATGCAAATTGGGAAAACTCCTTGGATTGGGTTGTTGGAAATACTGAGAGGGAGTTGAATCAGTATTCCTTAGAAATTAGCACTTTCAGATGTTTTCACAACATTAGTTAATCTTCAATTATCATCAACGTTTATGCAGTAATGACAGTAAATAAAAGAAAGAAATAGGTACAATAATTTTATGTGGAAAACCCCTTCCGGGTAAGAAACCACTGAACACTTTTCTAATAAATTCTTTAATCTTCAGCCTCAACTGAAATGAAAGCAACAACTTCCTAGAATTCTAGAAAAGCATTCTTCTCTAACTCCCACTAGAAGGATGCCCCAACACCCTGGTTTCTATAGTAATCAACCAAATTGATGCCCCAACACCCTAGTGGGCCAAAACTCTCCCTAGAACCACCCTACCACCCTGAAGTGTTCACAGGCCCCAACCTGTAGGCGACTTCATAAACATGCCTAGCACCTTCTTGCCACCCTATAATGACTGAAAGAAGACAAGATTGTGGAATCCCAAACTAGGGACAAAAATCCATGATACAATAAAGATTTAAAATGATTTTCTTGTACTTGACTAAATACCCAATGACTCTATGACCTACAACCCAACCATGTCATCATCTGAACAGTGACTCCTATACCACCCAACACTGCCTCTTCGACTCTAGGCAGAATGACTATTTCAAAAATGATTCTTTTATAACCTTTACAGTGATGACTCTTTTACAATGATGGTTGTCATGTCTTCAAGGATGTCCTGTCGCAATGCTTCCTTTGATTTGATACTCCTAATCTTGAATTATTGCTTGATGATGTACTTTAATCTTCTTCTACCTACATGAAAAAATTTCTCGATGAATCCAATCAAAAAATAAAACACAATACCCTTCAAGTTACCTCTACCTATAAAACACATGTAAGTGCATGAAAATGAATAAATACAAATTAAAATTACAATTCTTACCTGAAGTGTTCTTTTTACTTTTGTTGTTGACTTGTTGTAGTAATAGACAGAGACTCCCACTCTTGATATAAGCCCGGACTCTATGCAAGACTATATCCAAAACTGACCTAAAGATATACACAATGAAAATTGATGACATACCCTAGACTTGTGATCAACCAAGTTCTAAGTACAACAACAAAGACCATTCTATCAACTATGACAATACAAGTAACATGAACTTAAAACATCGTATATATTTATCAGACTTGTTGTAGCATCAAATGTGTAGTATCAAGAATAGGACATCTAAAATGTGATCAAAACTAAGTGTGACATATAGAGACATAGAGATATAATCGAGACCCTGTATATACTTATGTTTTCCAGCAAAAACATATGTCAGAGATGATAATCAAAATTCAAATGTAAACACTAATCATACATACCTTGTTGTAGGAGACTTACCCTTGACTATTGATGTGTGGTGCTTACTGTAGTGATCCTTGAATGCATGCTTTTTCTTTCCTTTTAGGAATTTGATATTAAATCTATTGTATTTATGTAATTTTAGATCTCTAGGGTCTGAAGTTTTGTCCTATGGTAGCCCTTTAAGTCCTCCTTTTAACACCATAGGTCTGATAAATATTGGATTCTTCAAGATATAGTCATGCCCAATGTCCAACGATGGCCTGATTATAGACAAGTTCAGTAGCGCGAACTTTTACGAAGTGCCACTTGTCACTATCACGCTCTTTGAACCTGAAAAATATACCCAAAAAGCTACAATAATTCTTTTTATCACTATTTAGTATATTTGAATCAAATGCTCATAGAGAAAGTTATGATGAGTTTCCCAACATCACCTGTTTGACATGGAATTTGGGAGCTTGCAAAAACCCTAACTTCCTAAGATCATATCTCTGAAAATACAATGAACCAAGATTTTTATATTTGATCAAGAGTTTCATCATGATTTTGTCTCAAAAGTTTTTTAATTTCATCTTTTGAAGCTACACAGAAAAATAAGGTATAGCAAAACTACCACGATGACGTGTTTGAAGTCACAAAATCCCTACTAGAGGAGGATATGAGGGTCACTATTTATATGAATGCCTTGTGTTTAGAGGGTCCTCAACAAGTGAACATTGGAGGGATTTTGGGAGCAAAAAAACATTATTAATTATTGACTATTCAATGACGACAACCAACTACGAGTGTCATTCCACAACCTCATAGGGTTTTAGCCCACTAACTGGGGTTACTAAGTTCAAACATGAACCACTCTTAGACCATGAATAATTACGTGGCATCCCATATATCAACGGAAACATATCAACGAGTAGAATCCATATAGAATATCATTGACTCAGAATAGAGTAAGTTGTCAAGTGAAAATTTCCATGCAAGAATGGGGTAGCCCTTGGTGCTTCTTGGGTTGACATCAATGACAACCACTTATCAACATGGGTGATGTTTCCTCAAACAAAATTCTTTGAGATACTTTTAGGTTTTTTATTTATATACTAAAAAGTTGAATATGAGTGTCACAATGAGTTAACTCACGATTTTTCACTCGTAGCTAAGTGAGTTTTTGGTAACATGAGGTAGTTAAAGAGACAGATCATTATAGTGCAGAGTAATGTAGTCTACAGAGTAAGGAAATATGAAAAGGGTGAACTTAAAATGAAGGCATAGTAAGCTCACAAGGCGATTTTTTTAGTCATAACAACTTTGGGTGAGGAATACAAGGTCTCTTGTCATGGGTATATCTAGGTTGTGATGGTAATAATATTGATATTGTTGTTTATTTTCCTGTTATATTATAGGAGCGTTAACTGCGAGGTCCCAAAGGTTTCATGTAGGGGGCTCACTCACTAGCCCTACTCACGATATGGGATATGTCTGGGTTTTTTTAGGTGGCATATAAAGGCTTCTAGGCAGCATGCTTATAATATAAGGGAATTCCCCCTATAATATAATGAAAGGGAAGAACTACGATAAGGTTCCATTATATTATAATAAAAATAAAAATGAACCAAGGATAAGGTGGGGACTTAAGGATTTACTTGTTACTTCTATTTTGTTTGATATTTGCCTAATGAGGTAGGGGCAGTGATTGACTTCTTGATTTTTTAGTTTAGTTTATTAGGTAATTGATATATCTAACTGAGCCATAATTCACATGGTTCATAGCATTAATAATTCAAGTAGAGATAATTTGGAGATACTTTGCATATTTGATGGAGATCAAATTGGAAATTGGTCATACTTGCATATATTATGTGGATCACATTGGTAATTTGCATATTCGACCAATATAACATATTCTAAATTTTAATATCCTCACATATCTTGTTGAGATAACCTAGCACTATAGTGGTGACCTACAAATTTGATGAAAATTCATATATCTTGCCATGACAAAGAGCTATGATAATTCATGTATCTAATGATAACTCACATACTAGGTAAGTGATAATCAATTTAGCCATTGATAAATTTCATATCACGTGTAATGCATGTTCTCAGTGATAACTTGTATATCCATTAATGATAATTCAATATTGATGCTGATAGCTTACATAATCAAGAAACAACCTACATATTTGGAAGTCATTACTCACATATCCATTCGAGACCACTCATATAAATGGCAGATAAAACTCACATATCAAGGTAATTACCCCATATCCCATGGTGATAATTAGTGTATCTGATGAATTATGAGGTGATAAACAATGTATGAGGTGATCAATCAAATATATAGTGGTGATAGCTCGCATATCCAATGATAACACACATATATGGTGATAAAGGGAATATCCATTTATGATTATTTCCATATCCAGGGAGATAATCCACATATCCAACCCATATAAATGGCACATCTCACTGAATTTAGTCATATAAAAGAGAATAACTCACATATCCTTTGAGATAAGTTGCATATACTATGCGACCTTAATCTTATGTGGCTTTAAGTAGAAATGATAATCTTCGAGAAGTAGAAATTGTCATGCATGTTATTTGATTTATGAAATTTCTCTCATATAAAAATCATAATGAAAGACACCACACATGTCTTACTTATTCAATGAGTTTTTCTTTTTTTTTTCTTGGTATGGTTTGATATTTGTATTGTTCTTCTCATTATTTACTTTTGTAAGAATGACCTTTGAAAAAATTACATTCATTAATCATGTGAAGCTATTAATTCAAGGGAAAAAACCATAAAAAAAAACAAGTTGATATTCTAAAACGTAGCTACTACATGTCATAATATAACCCTTGCTATGAAAATAAGGGTGTGAATTTTAAATTACTTGGATTCCAAAGAGAAAAACTGGTAGAAAATATAGACTAAGCTTACCCCACTTAGTAGATGAAAGCTAAGGGTGTAACTCATAATTTTTACCTATGTTGTTTTCATCATCCTATGTGGGCTTAACATCTGGCAAACAAAAATACTTGTAAATGAAATACTATAAATTACTTGTGGCCAATGTAAAAAGGGGTAAATTTCAAAAATGATTCCCTTTTGTATTTAAAGGTAGTTGGAGAAAATTACCACTATATTGCAGTATAAGGGGTATGGTGTTCCTTGCTCCATCATTGTTCCACATCCATTGTCTTACAATAATTGCATGTGTTGATGACTGAGTGGATATGTGTAATTTTGTCACCGCTTCTCCTCTTTATGTGTATTTTGTTGAAACATGAAGAAAAAAAGGTTCAAGAAAATTATAGAAACCAACAATTCAAGACCCTACTAGAAGAAACGAAGACACACTCTAAAGAAATAAAAAAAAATGCACACAAGACAAATTGTTCTCTAGAAAAATATAGATAATTTCTTTGCCCAGTTTTGTAAAAGTAATGGCTGAAAGGGTCATTAAAAATCTAGAGATGAATGATTTAGAGAAGTCATGCTTACATAAACAAGCAATTTTAATCTTCTCTCCCCAAGTCAGCAAGACTTGTGATGAAGTGATACAAAAATACAATTTTGGCTCTTGTATGTTGTTTCCTTTTTTGTTATGGGATTCCTTCTTGTGTATTCTATTTATAATTTTTTTATTGTAGTTCTTCCATTGCATAATTGATTTTGAGTTTTCACACAACTTTTTAGTTTTTTCATGGTTGATCATTATTTTTAATCTAAGAAATGGTATCAAAATGCCAGTTTTTATTTTTACTTTTGTTGGGTGCTAGGTCATTATTGAGGAGAGATACAAGCTTGCAGATAACGATGTTAGGTGGTATGGAGAAATTAAAAAGGGATATTTTTTTTCTCATGGATAGAAAATATGGAGGACATATTTATTTTAAAGGATGAATATTTGTCGATTGAGGGAGTAGCAAACAAGTCCTCATTGATGATAGATGAGGACTAGAATAATACGGAGAGAAATACCATCACCAAAATTCATCAGTGTTTGGAAAGGAACATATATTTCAATGTCACTAGAGAGAAAGAAACAAATGGGATATGCAAAAATTTACATGATCTATATAAGAAAGACACAACATTGAACAAATTTTCCTTGACGAAGAAGTTGTATGATATCGAGATGAATGAGGTTGTTTCAATGGCGAAGAATTTGAAATAGTTTAATATAATTACAAGTCACTTACCTCTTTCAAATTTATTTGGATGACAATATTAGAGCCATCTTATTATATTTCTCTCTGCCGAATAGCTACGAGAATTTGATAATAGCTATCAACACTTCAACACCTGTAGGGGCTCTAAAGTTTGATGAATTTAGTAGTAGTTTAATGAACAAGAACTTGTGTCACAAGCCCATGGTCCAAAAAGGATAAGAAGATATAGCATTCAATGATCATGATAGGAAGATTGGTTGAGCTCGTTAAGGGAATTCAAGGTCAATAGGTGGATCATAATAAAATAAAGGGAGAAACACATGCTTTCATTGTGGGAAGGAGGGACACATGAAAAAGGAATATTGAATTTGGAAGCAAGAGAAGAAAGAACAAAAATTAGGTAATAGAAATAAAAAATCAACTAGCACAATTGAAGGTGAAACCACTATTGTAGCTTCCGAAAGTGATATTTTATTTATTGTTTCACTAGAAGATGGATACTTTATATACATATAGCTATAGCCTTTATTGGATCCTTTATTTTTGGACATCTCATCGTGTAACTCGAAGTAAAGATAATTTCATTACATATGAGACCAGTGATTATGGTAGAATACATCTTAGAATACTCATTTCTGCAAAATTGATGGACTGGGATATGTGAAGATCAAGCAAAGGAGGGATAGGATATCTTGTTGAGACATGTAAGGCATGTTCTACAAATGTGCATGAGCTTAATATCCATGGGACAACTCGATGATGATGATTGCACCACAAGATTTGGAAAAATTGGCTAGAAAATCAACAAAGGATCATTAGTCATGGCTAGAGGATTAAAGATAAGAAATATGTATATGTTAAGTGAAACAAAAACAAAAAAATAGATGTTGTAAAAAATAAGGACACTAATCAAACTGATGGCATAGATGCTTCGGTAACATGAGCAATAAGTTTATAAAATTCATCACCAACAAAATTCTAATTCTAGGTTTGAAATCATATGATCATGAATTTTGTGATCATTGTCTATCTGGTAGGAAATGAAAGGTTGCATTTCCTAGAAATGGCTATGAACGAAAGAAAAATCTGCTAAAATTAGTAGACACAAATGTATTTGGTCCTATCAATATTAAGTCACTAGGATGAGCCTCATACTTTGTGACATTTATAGATGATGTATCTAGGAATATTTGGGCCTAGTCCACAAAAACTAAAGCAGGAAAATTCAAAGTATTTCAAAATTTCCATGTTTCTATTGAAAGGGAAACGAACAAATTATTGAAATGATTTAGACTATATAACAGTGGAGAATGTTGTTCATATGCCTTTAAGGATTATTATAACAAGTTTGGTATAAAGCATGAGAAGGATGTCCTTGGTACCCCTCAATAGAATAGTTTGCATAAAGAATGAATCACACTACCATGGAGAAGTCTACGATTATATTGTCAAATTATGAGTTGGAAAATAACTTTTGGGAAAATGTTACAAGGATAACGTGTTAGATCATAAATCAGTTGCCTTCTACAACCTTGGATGGTGGCATCCCTAAAGAAGTATGGAGTGGAAAGAAGGTAAATTATTTTCACCTCAATTTTTTTGGATGTGAATAATTTGTGCAAATTCCCAAAGAGAAAAGAACTAAGATAAATGATAAACCCATGAAATTCATTTTTTTCAAGGATAGATCGATGGTGACATTGATTATCGTCTATGGGATCCTATTCAAAACAAGATTATTAGAAGCAAAGATGTCATAGTCAATGAATTAGAAATATTTAATAGGTGTATAGGAAATATGGATGTAAATAAGGTTGTTGACAAGCCTACAAAATAACAAGAAAATGTTCCACCACTGCAAGAAAATGAGCATGATGCACATCAAGATGAACAATAAGGAGAAACATTGCAATAGGAATTGCAAGAGTGCCATCCATAGTAGTCATTACAAGAGATTCAATTGCAAAGCACTACACCATAATTGGTTCACAGATCTACTAGGCCTCATAAGCCCTCACAAAAATATCCTCCTTCAAACTATATTTTGTTCATTGTTGAAGGAGAGACTGATTGCTTTCAGGAAGCTTGTAAATATTCTCATAGCAAAGAATGGAAGAAGGTTATGCAAGAAGAAATGGAATCCCTATTGGAAAATCAAATGTAAGAGTTGGTGATTCTTAGAAAAGGAAGAAGGGTCCTATAGAACAAGTGGGTATACACAATCAAACACGAGGGTGAAGGAAATAAGAGGTACAATGAAATATTGGTAGTGAAGGGATTCCCCCATAATGGAGGTATTCATTTGAATGAAATATTCTCACCTATGGTTAATATGTCATCCATTAGAGTCATTTGTGGTCTTGTTAATGCCTTGGATTTAGAATCTGAACAACTAAATGTAAAGACTACCTTCCTTCATGGTGAATTGAAGGATAAGATTTATATGGAGAAACCTAAAGCGTTCAAAGTAAATGGTAAAGAAAATCTAGTATGTGGACTAAAGGAGCCTTTATGGGTTGAAACAAGCACCTCGCTAGTGGTAAAAGAAATTTGATTCATTCATGTTTATGCATAGTTTTAAAAGATAAGATGTTGATCATTATGTCTATATTAAGAAGTATGACCATGAAATTTATGTTATATTAATGTTATATGTGGATGACATGCTCATTTGTGGACATGACATGGAAATGATTAACATGATAAAAAATGATTTCAAAAGTCAGTTTGTGATGAAGGATTTGACTCTAACACAAGAAATATTAGAAATGAAAATCATTTGTGATAGAAAGAAAGAAAAAATATAGTTGTCACAAGAAAAAATATTAAGAAGGTGCTTGGCATATTTATTATGAAGGATGCAAAGCTAGTCATTACTCCTCTTATAACCTACTTCAAGCTACTCACTAGTTTATGTCCTTATGATGAAAAGGTGAAAGAAGATGTGAGTAGGGTTCCTTATGCATCAATAATCGAAAGCTTGATGTATGCTATGGTATGTACACGGTGATATATTGCACATGCAGTGGGAATAGTGAGAAAATTCGTTACTAATCTTGGCAAACAACATTTGCAAGTAATAAAATGAATTTTGCAGTATCACAGGGGTACTAGTCATTATTCTCCATGTTTTGGAAATATTGATATTGTGCTTAAAATAGTTATAAATGTAGATATGGGTAGATATGTGGACACTACAAAGTCCATCGTCAATTATTTGAAAACATTTGCAGGTGTAATGATGTCTTGGGTATCTAGGCTACAAAAATAGTAGCTCTCCCCAAAACTAAAGAAAAATACATCTAACTACAATAGAGGCTTGCAAACCACTGTTGTGCATTCAATGACTACTTCGGGAGGTGGGATTAAAATAAAATAAATATGTGTTGTATTGTTACAATCAAAGTGATATTCATCTAGCAAAGAATCCAAAATTTTATTCATGACCCAAGCACATTGACCCGAGGTACCATTGGATACAGCAAGTGTTGGAGGAAGGGCATTTCAATTTGGAAAGGATTCACACAGTTGAGAATCCTACTTATATACTTACCAAGATATTGCCAAAAGGCAAGCATGAATTACTTGGAAGCTTGGTAGGCATTGAAGTAACTTGACGCATAGACTTGGGTAACAATCATCTAAATACAACTTCATTTAGGTCCAAGTGGGAGAATGTTCAAACATGAAGCTAAAAAAGGTTCAAGAAAATTCTAGAGACCAACGATTCTAGACCCTATTAGAAGAAACACGAATGCACTCTAAAAAAAAGTTGCATACACGACATGCCAAATTTTTTAATAGAAATGGTTGAAATGGTCTAGAAAAACCTAGAGGTGAAAGCTCTAGAGAAGCCATACCCATATATACAAGTGATTGTAAGTTTCTGTGACCAAGTCAATGAAGCTTATAAAGAAGTGTAATAAAAAGATATAATTTTCGCAGTTAAGTGTTGTCTCTTTTTTTATGTGGCCTTCCTCATTGTGTATTCTCCTTATAATTTTTTTTAGCTCTTCTCTCTTTAATTCATTGGGATTCATATAATTTTTCAAATTGTTCATTATTCTTAATCTAACATGTTTCATTTTACAACGTGAAGATTTATATAACAACTTATGAGATTTGGAAAATTAATAATTATAAACTCCAATGTAACTCTCATCAAAATAACAAAAATAATTGGTTTTTCTCCCATCTATAAAACACAAACGGTGCATACAAACGCTTATTTAAACGCTTTTAAATCACAGTGAATATTTGTATAACAACTTTTTGGAAAATTAACGATGATAAACTCCAATGTAACTCATCAAAATAATAATAAAAATTGTTTTTTCTTCTATCTATAAAACACAAACGGTGCATACAAACGCTTTATTGTTTATTTATGAAAAATTTTGTCACTGCCTCATTTTATTGCTACAAATATGTAGTTTACAAAGTGCATACTATTATTATTAGTCCCTGTCATCTGGCAATGGCCAGGGACTATAGGAATCGATATTGCGATGTTTAACATTAATTGAGCTGCTTGCCCGAGTTCCTTATCACTTATATTCAAAGTTTTTAGTCACATATGGTTTCACCATGTTATTTGGCCTCTTCCCGAGGCAAACTGAGGCAAACCATATCTTATTTGCTTTTTAAAGGTGTTATATTAATCGTATAGGTTCACAGCCTAGACTAATGTTATCATTAGTCTCCAGTGTTAAATGTTATGGTAATTGGGTAATTGGCTATGCCATATAGCTTGACTATGCCATATAGCTTGGCTATGCCACGTGCACACCATGCACTTGCACACCATTCATTGCTCTGTCTAACTTCCACCTACACAGCATGCATTTCCAGTTTTGTGTAATGCTCAGCAGCCTTCACTTTTGTTGTTCTTTAGTCTTATTCAGGTGGATATGTTTCAGGCACCGTCTTCTTCATGTGCCCACGCTTCAAACAATTGAATCAGGAACTATGGTTCACTTTTCCTGTTCTTAAGTCTTCCTCTTCTTCATTCAGAAGAACAGTCTTCCTGTCTTCCTGTTCTTCAATCAGACTTCTTCAAGTGCCCAGGCTGGCTTCAATTGAATCAGGAACTATTGCGGCTTCTTCATGCGGCTTCTTCAAGTGCCTAGGTGAATCAGGAACTATTGCGGCTTCTTCAAGTGCCCAAGCTGGCTTCAATTGAATCATCGTGAACTAGAGATGATGAACTTTACGGCGGGCTTGCTTCTTGCTCACTGGCTGGCTTTGCGGGCTTTACAAACATGGATGGCTGCTGGGAGAATGAAACCGGGGTGGTCTAATCACCTGGGGCTAGGAGGAGATGAAATGAAACGAGCTGGGTAATAACCGGCTGTTTAGCTGGCTGGGTTATAGCTTGAGGCATGGTTATGGCTGCTGGGAGAATGAAACCGGGCTGGTCTCATCACCCGGGGCTGGGAGGAGATGAAATGAAACTAGTTGGTTAGCTGGTTGGGTTATAGCTTGAGGCATGGTTAGCTTGATGGCGGGTCTCGCTTGCTTGCTCCTTGCCGAAGGTAGAGATCTTGTTATCCCTCCTTCGTGTTCTTCATTCAGGCTTCTTCAAGTGCCCAAGCTAGCTTCAATTGAATCAGTAACTATTGCGGCTTCTTCAAGTGCCCAGGTGAATTAGGAACTATTGCGGTTTCTTCAAGTGCCTAGGATGGCTTCAATTGAATCAAGAACTATTGTCATGGCAATCGACCTGGTTCATCTTCACAACCATTACTTACAGAAGATTAAAAAATACCACTGTCAAGAAAATCAATCTACTGTCACAGACAACGTAAAATTAATCACTGAAATCAGCAGATTAGATACTTGTATGAGTTTTCTTGTTATTATGTGTAACAAATTTAGTGCACTCAGGGCTTTTGTTTTATCCCTTCTGTAAATTTTGAAATTTCTTTTCAGGAAACCTGGGACTTGCTCCAAGTTGCGTGGATTTGTGCAGCGTCTCAAAGGAAAGCAGCGTCGGTTTCAAGGAAATCTGTCTAGAAAGCGTGTTGATTTAACTGGACGGACTGTGATTTCCCCTGATCCAAATCTCAAAGTTACTGAGGTTAGTTTCAAGCAAGGACATATATTAATTAACTAAAGGATGATATTTTTTGGTATCCTATGAAATCGACATAGCTAAAATTATGGTATTTCCATTTCGACATTGGGTTTTACAGGTAGCTGTGCCAATGTTGATGGCAATGGTCTTGACATATCCTGAAAAGGAGTTTCAGAAGCGTTTGGAAAACCTTGTAGCCTAAGATTCCATTGCAGGTAAGGTCTCAGAATGCAGGATTTGATGCAACCCTTCGGCAAGACTCGACAACAATTGCAACTCATCCTCATTATATCTTCTCATATGACAAATAGGCAGAGAATGAATAAGAATCTTGCGTTCACAATATGTGTGCACAGGATTTGGCAATCTGATAGATAAGAATGGAAAAGAAATTTCATGCATTCCAAGTTCATAAATTATTCTTTTCTTATCTGATCTTTCTTTCATGGTAATCTCGAGAGATATCTATTTGTAAGCATCGATAAATTTATTTCAAAGTTTGCCCTAGATTATTTTTTAAGCTAGGTTTTGAGCCAAATACATGGAACAGAACGCAAATGGTAATGCATAAACAACCAAATGTTAATGCATGAACAACCATTTTGATAGAAAGATGTATAATCACTTACAAATATGATAGAACTCTCACAGAGGCTATGCAGATTGAAGTTCTGATCCTATCACCTGTACAGATACTCTGTTAACCTGCATTGTAGGGTCTTAGTAACAACAAAAATTCAACTTACATTCAGTGCTCCACCAAACAAACAATATTGAGATGCTTGCCAAGCAATATTGAGTTGTTTCATATAATCACCTCTCACGGAGGCTATGCAGATTGAAGTTCTGATCCTGTCACCTGTACAGATACTTTGTTAACCTGCACTGTAGGGTCTTAGTAACAACAAAAATTCAACTTACATTCAGTGCTCCACCAAACAAACAATATTGAGCTGCTTGCCAAAGCAATATTGAGTTGTTTCATAGCTGCGCTGATATGCTTCCATCTGTAATGGACACATACCAAGAAGATGTCTCAACAATGGTTGATATGCTTGCACGTGGAATGCCAATTGTGTAAAACTAAGGTAAATTCAACTTACATTCAGTGCTCCACCAAACAAACAATATTGAGTTGCTTGCCAAGCAATATTGAGTTGTTTCATATAATCACTTACAAATATGATAAAACTCTCATGGAGGCTATGTAAATTGAAGTTGTGATCCTGTCACCTATACAGATACTCTGTTAACCTGCACTGTAGGGTCTTAGTAACAACAAAAATTCAACTTACATTCAGTGCTCCACCAAACAAACAATATTGAGCTGCTTGCCAAAGCAATATTGAGTTGTTTCATAGCTGCGCTGATATGCTTCCATCTGTAATGGACACATGCCAAGAAGATGTCTCAACAATGGTTGATATGCTTGCACGTGGAATGCCAATTGTGTAAAACTAAGGTAAATTCAACTTACATTCAGTGCTCCACCAAACAAACAATATTGAGCCGCTTGCCAAGCAATATTGAGTTGTTTCATATAATCACTTACAAATATGATAAAACTCTCATGGAGGCTATGTAAATTGAAGTTGTGATCCTGTCACCTGTACAGATACTCTGTTAACCTGCACTGTAGGGTCTTAGTAACAACAAAAATTCAACTTACATTCAATGCTCCACCAAACAAACAATATTGAGTTGCTTGCCAAAGCAATATTGAGTGGTTTCATAGCCGCGCTGATATGCTTCCATCCGTAATGGACACATGCCAAGTAGATGTCTCAACAATTGTTGATATGCTTCCACGTGGAATGCCAATTGTGTAAAACTAAGGTTCTTTTAAGGGTTTGTTTGTTTATTTCGGACATATGGCTTGTCCGAAGCCATTCTATCTCCAACTACACTTTTGTATATTTTTTCTTTTTGCTATGTAACCGTGTTTTCTTTTTGCTATGTAACCGTGTGGCTAGCCTGAGTCTTGTAACACTCAACTTTTGTGTAGATGAGTCTTGTATCTAGTTTTCTTCCGGCCCCACGCAGGGACTAGCTGCGGTGCAGCTCCTCTTGTTTATATAGTGATTTAGATATGATCTTTTAATGAAATTGTGATTTATTTTGAAATCTTAAATATGTTTGCACAGGTATACTTGTTGGTTCATTAATATTTTAGAATGAAATAGATAACAGTAAAGTTAAACTCTATCCAATTTCAAAATTATTCGCTAGATTTATGTATCAATAGATTCACTCAATTTTCCATAGATGAAGCATTCTTATGCAAATTTAAACAATTTTTTTTTGGTTCAATTTTTAAACAAAAGTAATATCCAGATAAGACACCCATACTTCGAAGAGTTAAATTATAACTTATAAACACTAAACGCAGGTAACATCAACTCACGAAAAACATCAAATTGGTGTGCGCTGAAATATCTTGAATTCTGAATTGAAATCGAGGTGATACGGAATCTGTCTCGGTTTATGTATGTGGCGTATAAAAACCCAAGAAGCGGCGTGCCTCTCATATAATAGAAGACCCGATATAAATATCTCGCATATCTGTCCGCACTGTGGTGATAACCCGCTTATTCAACGAAAACTCGCGTAGTCTGATGTAATAACCGAATATCATTGCGTGATAAGCCGTGTATCGTTTGAGAACTCGCGTATTCTAAGGTGATAACCGCGTATTTTCATTATAAGTCGCGTATCCTATGATAATGCGCGTATCAACTGATAATCCGCATATTGCTTTCTGATAATTCGCGTATCCGTGGTGATAGCTCGCTTAACGGGCAGATAACCCGATTTTTGACAGCGATTAGTCGCATTTCCGTTGAAATCACATGGATAAATGGGAGAAACAAGTCGCATATCAAACTAATGTCCCACATTTCCCGTCGTGATAACCAGCGTATCGTATGAGTTATAAGGTAATAACCCGCTTATCAGTTGGATATGTCGCATATCCAATAGTGATACTCCGCGTATTCATTGAAAAGTCGCGTATTCAATAATAATTCCCATATCCAGCCATAACGCGCATATCAACCGATGATAACTCGCATATTCTATACAGCGGTCATGTCTATCAATGATAACTCGCGTAATCTATCATAGCGTGCCTATCTACCGATGATAATTCGAGTATCTAAGCATATTTGGCGATGGAAACTCGCATATCCCGCGTAATACACACAAATCCATACAAAGCGGACGGATGTTGGGCGTGAGCAGCTTCACTTTACCTCCCTAGGGTTCTTCCCGTAATCGCATTACCTTCTGGGAGGCGCGACCAGAGAGGCTGGAGGCGATTGTGGTTGGTACCTCCTTTTTCTTGGTTGTTCCTTCGCGTATCGGCCTTTCGCTTTTCTTGAATTAAATATCATTTTGCTTGAAGACCTGTAAGTGCAAGATCCGCGTTCAGGTGGAAAGAGGCGTCCGAAAGGAACTTGCTTGTGCATGCTCTATTGGATCATCAACAATGTCGGCCACGCATCGACATTTATTCTGCACCAGCGCTGCATGTTCTGCAATAAATTTCTGATTAGTGGTTTGGTGCCTGCGGAATAATTTGAAGCGAACTTTCCATTTGTATTATTTAAATTAGGGTTTTCATTGTATATATGGATTCAGCCAGTGTTAAGGCATCTTAACATTTGAAAAATTACTCATTAAAATTGTAATTTCAATAAATACATGCTAAATTTTAAGGAAATTATACAACTCTATAGTATAACTAGAGTGGTTAAAAAGGTTAATGATAACTTCCAGGGAACTTCCCCACCGGGGTTCCATTTACGACACATAATAACTATGTAGAGTATACATAATCCTGAAATATGTACGGCTATGCATGGACTTCTTCACTACTGGGAAAAAGAACTAGAGACTTCAAAAAAACTTAAAAAAAAATAGAACTAAAGACAACTCGATCAATTACCCTCTGCCCTGAAAAAAGGGCGTTCTGGATCAACAAATCAGTTTCTCGATGTCTGGTGGACTCGGGTGTTGGGACTAGGAACTGCTTGGCGGCACCCTATTCCAGTGGTCTGACCGCAATAAGTGGTAACCTAACCCGAATTACTACAAAACACAACAGTTTCGAGTATTTAATGCTTTAACGCAAGACTTCGAGATATTGCCTTCAGGCTTTAGTTCGTTCTCGACTGGATTTACATTCTGCCAATTAAAAGTAAAATTTCCTTTTGGCTTTGCAGTGACGAAAAGGATAAAGACTTCAAAATTCTGCCTCAGAGCCCGAGAAGATTCCGAAACACAATTTTCAAATTAACCTTTTTGCTCAAACCGAAGAAATCGTTAGCTTAACAAATTCCATGGTTTCTACTTCTAGGTAAATTTGTGGGGGCTAAACTTCCCCACCTAACAATCGAACTATTTTCAAATTAACTAATTGATTTCAAGCCCATACAAGTCTTTTTTGAGCTCTGGCTAATCAACTCCATAGTGAAACAACTGGAATTGCTAGTTTCCAGCTGGTTTCGTCTATATTTTAGGTGTGTTTACTGAAACCGCAATTTTGCCAGAATTACTAATTTCTCTGAAGTGATTCTATTTTTCGGGGCAGTGTTTAAATGAGGTTTTTTTGTTAAAATAAATTCTAACACCATAAACATAAATATCTGGTCTCACATTTAAGTTAAATTAGTTGTAGTTACTATTGCTATTACACCAAAACCGAAAACCCATACCCAAAACTCGCAGGTGTAATCGAACTATTTTCAAATTAACCTATGTATTTCAAGCCCATACAAGTCTCTTTTTAGCTCTGGCTAATCAACTCCATAGTGAAACAACTGGAATTGCTAGTTTCCAGCGGTTTCGTCTATATTTTAGGTGTGTTGATTGAAATCACAATTTTGCCCAAATTACTCATTTCTCTTAAGTGATTCTAAGTGATTCTATTTTCGCTGCAGTATTTAAATGAGGTTTTCTTTGTTAAAATAAATTTTAACACCATAAACATAAATATCTGCCCTCACATTTAAGTTAGATTTGTTGAAGTTACTATTGCCATTACATCAAAATCCAAAACCCAGAGGTATTAGTAAACAGAAACATGGCTAGATTTAAGCACATATCTCAAAACACAAGACCAACACACTGGAGCGTTGAATTATCCTTCTACACCGCCATGCCAACAAGATTTTATACAGAGAGCGCAACAAGATTTTCATAAAATCATGGTTGAAATTGAAATTACAACTACGCGTTTATTTTATTATATTCGTTTTTGTTTGAGCATAAGGTATTTACCGAATAACATCGAAGAGATGCTCTTGGATTACTATGTATCTATATTTTTTTTACTTCTTTGTATATTTTCCCATGGCTGGTTTGTTTGATAGGGAACACCGTGCCAAAGACATGCTAGACATCTTTGATTAATAGTATCTATAGTTTTTTTATTTTTTATATATATTTTTCCATGGCTAATTTGTTTGATAGGGAACATCGTGCCAGAGACATGTCAGACACATCTTTGATATTAATCAATGGGGATTAAGGCCAGTTCTCGATATCAAAGCCACACCCCATAGGTAAGGCGTTGCCCTGTTTTGTTTCATTCAATTTAATTTAGAAATGTAACTCATTCTGGTTTTCTTCCAGCAGTTATCTCATTCTGACTTTTTTCTAGCAGTTATCTCATTCTGGTTGCTTGGGAAAAAAAAACTCCAGGAAAATAGCATTAAAACTAGTCATAAGCTTGGATTTTGTTGGAATAGCGCTTTTGGCCTGAGTGATCCGGTTACTCAAGTTTACAGCAGGTTGTAAAATGGGCGAAGCATATTTGTCAAGATTCTCACATATAGGCTTCACATTGTAAAATGTTGCAAACTCACAAAATTGAAATCGACCAACCAGACTGTTCTCCCTTCATATTTTCATGAATTTTACGTCTTGATTGTAAATTTGAGATTTTCTTGCCCAGTGTTCTTTTTCTTGATCATACTCTGTGGAGATGGATAGACAACAATGGAAAAAATATTTATGAGTAAATGCACTCTTGACGAGATACTTTTGACCAGCTCTTGTGCTCTTTGTAGATTTTTCTTGTTTGATCATAACATTTTTTTGGCTTGATTAGGCTTAGAAAGATGCAAAATCTTTGTACAATATGACAGAGCAATGTCCACTCTCTTTGTACAATGTGACAGAGTAATGTCTTTTTCTTTTCATTTTTTTCAAGAATAAAACAACAGTTCACGGTAATGTCCACTCTCATCATAGATTGGAAAAACAACAGTTCACCGTAATGCCCACTCTCATCATAGATTGGAAAAACAACAGTTCACCGTAATGCCCACTCTCACCATAGATTGGGTAACAAAATATTTGGTAATATTTTAAAATTTTTAAAATGAAAAATTTCCATTTTTTTTCAATGGTATATTTTTCAATTTTAATTTTCCATTTGGTCAGAGAGTATTGGAATGTGTTTCGTTTAAGTTATTTAATTTAATATAAGTAATTTTTTTAAGAATTTTTTATTTTCGTTTTAATAATAAGCAATTATTTTGAAACAATGTATTCTAAATATCAATATAAAATTTAAAAATCAATTTAATTCATTTAATATAATTTTTATTTTTTTCAATATTAATAAAAGATTTATAATATTTTTTTTAATAAATAAAGTAATGTAATTTTATAAAACAATGTGCGTTAAATATCAATTTTAAATTTAAATAAACATTATTTTTCTTTTTTGCGAGGAAAATGGATCTTGTTGTGGTTACATTTTTATAAATATTAAAAAAAAAAATTATATATTTATTTTAGAGTTTTTTTAGTATTTTTAATTTTTAATTCAGAGTTTTTTTAATATTTTTCATTTATTTATTTATTATTATGGTAACAAGTTCAATGTTTTTTCAATTTTTCTTCATCAATATCAATATTCAAGCTGAAGTATTGTTTAAAATAAAAGAGAACTCTTAAATTGGAAATTTATTTGAATGAGTGTAATGACCCCACATATTATAGTAAGAAATTATTTTTTTTTTAATAGAAACATATTCTGCCCACCATGCATGCAATTGGAACGCAACCTTTCCAACGTTAATACTATTTTCATGCTACTATTTTCGCGCAGGTTCCATAGTAGAATTGGCTTCAGATAAAATCTTTAGTCATTTTTGTGTGCATTGGGAAATATTCCACAGAGGACAGAGAGTTATATGTGAGATTTTAATGCTGTTAACGCTACTCTTTACACTTGTCTATGGCATTAACTCCTGTCGGCTCAATCATGTGATGAGGGTGTGGTCATTGCACCTTCTATTGCTGCGCCCTCGGGCTCCTCCCCAGATCAACGGTGTTGAGCCTTGGAAGCCCATCCGAGGGCGAGGCTTGCTCGATACACAACTCAGTTAGTTGTGCCATTGAGGTTTGCCAAAGGCATTGTTCTCGGCCTTGCTACAGATTCCCTCTCCCTCCTGGTGCCGAACCACAAACAGAAACTTGTCTGGATGACGAATAGCTATGGGCCTGAAGCTTGCCTGGATCAGCTTGGACCTGTTCATCTCTAAACAGTGGTTGCCTTGAGGTAAATGTTTCACTATGCTGTCTGTCTAGAAATGTTCTTTTATTTGATTCTTGTTCGGCCAAATTCCTAATGTGCCTCGGCTTGTCTTTGTTTGCTATGGATGAGGGTTGCAGTTTTCTCCAACAAGTCATGCAAGGGTGCAAGAGAGGTTACCCAGCTTTGGGGTTCTCCTCCGTTCAGAGCTCAGCTAACTGGTATGTATCCATGGTTTCCCGCAATTTTCTTTGTTGTCTAATTGTCCTACTGCAAATAGCGAAGGGTTTCTATTATTTTTTGTTGGAATTGTGACAACCCTCTCGCCTAGCCCTTATGGATGCTTTATTTTCCTAATGCATAGAGGGTTGGCCGACGTTGGGCCTGGCAGGCTTGCCTAGCTCCGGTATGGTTTGGGACATCCATCCCTTGCAAAGGGTTTGAACAGTCAACTACATTTTTATGAGCTTTGAGCTCTCTTGTACCTTTGCTGTGTGATTCACTCTTAAATAATGTTATTTCGGGTTAATTCCCTGGGTGCTTTATTTTTGGCTTCCTACAGTTTTCAAGGCTAGCCATGCACGTTATGTTTTAGAGGCTGGCTGTGCACATTATGTTTATTTATATGCTCCAATTTGTGTAAATTATGTTTATACATGTACTAGTTTTTGAATTGTTGGTTTGGTCTTTACGGCTTGAGTTCTATGGACAAAGGATGAGCACTTTCCTAGCAACGCCTGTTAGGCCCCTATACTACTAGTGTAACCCCTTATTATTATTAGTACAACCCCCTTATTATATTGATGTACCCATGTAGTGCCCATATTGTTACTATTGTGCCCCATAGAAGCCCACTATTGTTATTATTGTGCCCTTACATTATTACTGTTATGTAGGCTCTGATTATATAATGACCCCTTAAAGTCCTATATATAGAAAAGTCTTTTCATTTGTATCATCGAAGAATTGTTCATTTATGTAATGTAAAGGAGGTTTCCCCCTCGAACAGGTTGAATTCTAAGGCATTGATCTATCTTTTCTATCTTTTCTTGAGATGGTTTCATAACATTTGGTATCAGAGCTTTGGATTCTAGGGTTTCGCTGCTCGAAGTAGGTCATCGTGGCATACTCGCTATAATTTTTTTTTTGCGACGTTTCAGAAGTCGAAAACAAAACCCATTTGAGACGACATCGTGCTAAATCTCGGGTCCGAATTTTAGAGCTTTGTGTGCTCTATTTGCGGAGATATGATCTGAGAAATTTGGTCTTTTTGCAGAGTCCTGAATTACATTCCAAACAGGTGACCTGGGGAAAATCGTCACAACTTTTTCTCTGAGCATTGGATTGAAATTTCGTAAGAAGGTACAGAAAGAGGACAGACTTTAGTTTATTATATATATTTTTCACAGCTAAAGGTCGAAACAGTGACTCGTGGCACGTCGTACAAGTTTGCTCTACTGAACTAGTCTATAATCAAGTCACTGTGGGAGATTTCGCATAACTCTTCCTTGGAGAATCCAGTTTGGATCAGACTGGTGGCATTGGAAAGAAGACACAGAGGGTTACTGTAGGTCACAATTTCAGAACTTAAAGATCTGAAAGTACAGAGTTACAGTCATTTCAAGATCGAGCTCCTAAAATCAAGAAAAACCAAGATGAAGAAATTTGATGGGAAGGATCCAGTAAATTGGATACTTCAGATGGAGCAATATTTTGATCTACATGGTGTAACACTCTTACAAAAGGTATGTATTGCATCTTCATATTTAGAGCCAGATCAATTTTTATAGTATAAAGGGCTTTGTTCTCATAAACGACTTGTTACGTGGTCAATTCTCACAGAGGAAATGATAGCACATTATGAGGATACAAAGAGCATTACCTTCTTTAGAGCAACACCACAACAATTGGAAAGAGTAAAAGGGCTTTGTGACATACTAGAAAGTAAAATTATGGCAACAATGAATTCTAACCATCACAGCTATGAAGATGGAAGTGTTGTTTCTCCTAGCCTTCCACAACCTAGAAGGGTTACACCACAACAATTGGAAGAAAAAAGAGAAAAAGGGCTTTGTTACAATTGTGATGGCAAATGCACTAAAGGTCATAAGTGTGTTGAGAAGAAATTATTTTACATAGAGTATGAAGAGGAGGAAGAAAAGGATCAAGAAACATCAAAAGAAGAGGAAATACGCCAAGATCCAACCCCAGAGATAGAAGAAATGAAGACCATATCTTGTAAAGCATTGGCGGGAATTACCACTCCTCAAACTATCGAGATAGAAGGACATATCAAGAAGAAAAATGTTCAAGAAGTGAAAGATCACATCGAGCATCAAGAAATGAATCCGACCATATCTTGTAAAGGATTGGAAGAAATTATAACTCCTCAAACTCTAAAGATAGAAGGACATATCAAGAAGAAAAAGGTTCAAGTGATGAAAGATCACATCGTGCATCAACAACAAGTTCTCCAACTTTTAAAGGATAATGCCACTTTGGTGCAAAA
>APFE030207868.1:227095-245473 GCA_000404065.3 Pinus taeda
CCCCTATACTACTAGTGTAACCCCTTATTATTATTAGTACAACCCCCTTATTATATTGATGTACCCATGTAGTGCCCATATTGTTACTATTGTGCCCCATAGAAGCCCACTATTGTTATTATTGTGCCCTTACATTATTATTTTTATGTAGCCTCTCATTATATAATGACACATTAAACTCCTATATATAAAAAGGAGGTCTTTTCATTTGTATCATCGAAGAATTGTTCATTTATGTAATGTAAAGGAGGTTGCCCCCTCGAAGAGGCTAAATTCTACATTCCTCGGTTTGCCACCAGGGTGTTTCATTTTCATAATGTATTTCATAATGCATTTCATTGCGCACGTCATTTAATAATGTATGAGTGTATGGTATAATGCATGTCGCATAATGATAAAGGTTTTATGCTTCACAGGTTTGGGTTTTAGTTTACCAATGGTTATGTATTTGGCTCTTCACACTATGAGGTTCTTGCTGGTAAACCTACAGGATTATCCCCTGAATTTGCATTTAGATTCGAGTTTACTCTTTTATACATTCTCTTGGATTTGCTCATTCCCGTATGGGTCGAGATTTGCAAGATTGTTTTGCCGTCTTTTAGAATTCATATTTGGGTGATCACCTTGATGTCTTATGGGTTTCATTTGCTTGCTCACGAGAGCAACTAAACTCTGGCCACAGAGTTCGCATACCCTTGCAGTTGCGACTACGCTACATAGAGTTTCTGTAAATTCTAATGTTTATGTTCATCCCGCGGATGCTTCAGGGTTTTCTCAATTTGAAATGTCATAATTTTCCATACTTCTTTGTGACTAGCATGTAAAGAGAATAAAGAAAGAATTCTGTGGGTCCTTCTACTATTAATGGAATGTATTTTATTGGCTATAGTAATAGCCTTTTGATGACTCTGTAATTTATGACGAGCCTGTGGGTTTTCTTCCTTTTTTTTGTTATTTAAAACTATAATCCTTGAGTAGACATTCCAACAGATCACTCACACGTGTCTTCTAGATTTTTTTTTTAAAAATAGAAGCAAGATCCAATCCTCTTCACAAGCTACTAAGCACTAGCCTTAGTCAAAGTTTTCTTGAGGACAACCATATCCTCACTCAACTTTCCATCCCGATACCTTGTAAGAAAATTCTCTTCAACTCAGTGTTCACAATATAAAAGGAAACAAAGAAGAAAGAATAACATTATACAACTTCTAAACAGTCCCTACACAGGGGTTTCTTGCATACCTGGCATTATTCGACTAAAGAGTTGTCCCTGACAGTCACCCGAAACAGGGTCTGCTGTCTTTCAATCCGCCCGACCATGAGATTCATCCTTCAGGACTAGAATCTGCCCCCGTGCCTCTTGCTAGACCACAGTCTTCTGCAAGCGCTCGTGTAGTGAGCAGGGCTATTTGGTCATCACCAGACTTAGCCACTTTTCTTTCCTTTCCCTTCTTCCTGTCCCAACAGCATAGATTTTTCCCTCTCTCCCTCCTTTTCTCTCGAAACTTTTCCAGTTATGGAGGTAGTTAGGGTTGCTTTTACAGCAATTGTCTTTCCACCTCAAGAGGACAACTTCCTCCTTGAGGATTTTTTTCCTTTTAAGGAAAACTTTTCTTTTTCTCAACATGAAAACAAATTACATTTAAAGTTTTAAATAGATAAAAATAACAGGTTCAGTTTACATTTACCACAGTAAATTAAATATTTACATTTTTATCCCGGGGCATCACAATGAGCCAAATGGGTTCAAATTAATTGTATTTTTGGATGTAAAAAAGGATTTAATTTTTGAAAATCTCATGGACACTTGAATTACATAGACTACATGGTTTAAGTTTGCAATTTCAATAAATCTTTTTTGATTTTAAACATAATTGACCAACAAATATACCTTAAAGGGACCAAAATGTAGAATAATAAAACTATTTGAAATGTTTTTTTTTCAATTGCTTTATATAATATATACATAGTTTAGTGTTTTTTTTCTCTAAACCATATATAATACATACATAGTTGGCATAGAAATATTTTACTTAGCAAGGACATTTAAATATTTTATTTATGAATCACATTGTCCACATTAAAATTTTCTTTTTCTTTATTAAAATATTTTTAAATATGGGTAGAGGGCAAGAGAAAAAGGTTTTCTCAAGATTTTTTTCTTTGCTTTAGACTCGTGGTTTTCTATGTGGTTAGTTTGTTTTCATTTCCACATCTTGATAACTTTTTCTCCGTTTTTCTTCTTGTGGCTTCTAGATTTTTTCTCGATCATATGACATGTTGTGTGGCCTTCCATATAGTGGTCCATTAGCATGGAAGAGGAACAACTAGAATTTTCAAGCAACTCGATGCACTCTCCTATTTTCCATTTTTAAGCCAAGTATGTTGTGTTAATCACTGGAAGGCCTTCTCATATCTCATCACATGTTTTGAATTTTCCTCCTGCACCACATCTTGATCTTTCCAACAATCTGCGATCAAGATTATGTTCAGTTGTAGAGACTCTACAATCAATTGAAGATTAGCATTTAATGTAGATGGCTTGGCTTAGCCTTTGCCCCTATCTTCTCTATTCACCCTTGGGTGACATCAAATCAATTTTCACCCCTACTCCCTTTAGTCACCCACAATTACAGTTATGGCTTGACTGACCACTTGACCCAGTGAAGACTATGATTCGAGAAAACTGCCCGTAGTGATGCTAAGTATTATTCTCAAACCATACAACTTTGAGCATAGACAAGATTTGGGCAGTCTCATCAACTAACACATCCGATAGACGAGAACCATTCCCATCCATTTCCATTACCACCACTTCCCATTAATGAAGTCTTGAGGTTGTGGCAAGCATTGGATGGTGGAGCATGGGGCAGTCTCGTTGAGTGATGAACCAATAAGTGGGATTTTTCCTATTAACCATCATCCTCTTATCAAGATTAGTGATGCCGAAAAATCTCCCACTATAAAGACCTACCTAGAGGAGTGTGATTCGATAACCAATAACCACTGAGTCACGTGGAAGTAATATTAGTGCCCAGTGGTATGCTTGTAGAGGAGAATGTGGGAACTTCATCACTTAAAAGGGTTCACTTGACTAGAAAGAGGTCGACTAGGCTTCAATAAAACCAAACATTCTAAATTTAAAATTCAAATTTTCTTCTTTTGAAATGGTCATGAAGAACATGCTTTACAACATTTTTCTTTTGTGCTTAGCATGAAGAACGGGCTTCAAAATAAGTATATAAATAAAAATTTACATTTGAAGGTTGACCATAGTTACAAAATTCAACACTTCCTCTTAAATAGGGAGGCATTGGTGATGAATTATCACATTGTTCTCAAGTTAGATTCATTAAGGAATGATCAAGATTAAGATAAACATCACCATTAATATCATAATCACTGGCACCAAAATCATCTAGGTCAACCCTTTTGACATATAACAATCATGGAATTCACTCAAAACCTATGGTAGAACATCAATATCAACTAGTCACCATTATCCGAGTGGTACGTCAACCTCATGGTATCTAGACTAGTTCTCATACACCATCAGACGATTAATGCATACAGTTCAAGTGAAACTCTAAATGGCCTCAAATCAAGCTAAATTCCAAAACAAGCTCACACTAGAAAGACATTTGAGAATGATGTTGCAAAGATACTGCACACTCTGGAAAGATATTTGAGTGGTCTCTAGGAAAATTCTCCAACCAAGGTCTAATTGACATAGGGAGAATATCCTTTGTCAGACCATTTTCATATATAGGTCAAATTCATGCAAAGACTACAACTCTAATGACACAAGAATTTTTTTTCTACTAGACCATTCTTCCTAATTCCACTAATTGTACTCAATACAAGGATAACAATCCTAGTTATGATGAGAGTACATGACACATGAAGAATGTCTTTCCATGATGCTATCTAGTTTATCAAACCAATCTCCCTAATTCTGGTCAATGTATTTGACATAGTGATAACGTCCTTAATTCTAGTCCAATTAAATGACATAGGGAGTTCTAAACATGTCCATGATGCATTCACCTCTTCCTCTTAATCAAAGAGGTGTTCTCCACAAGCCCAATATTGTCATGAAAGTACACAAACTCTCCCCTAGAAAAAGGCTTCATTAGCATATTGACTATGTACTCATCAATGGAATTATATTCGAGCATCATTTCACAATCCTACAAGTAGCCTCTGAAGCCAGATTTATTCTCAACTTGTGAATTCAAATGTAATATACTTGGCCCTTTCCATACTAGGTGACTTTCTCATTTAAGAAATTATAATCAAACCTGTGACTGAGAAAATAAACTCAAACTAAATTTGGGAATCATTACAAAATCACAGGACCCATTATCACAAATGCTTTCAAGTCACTTTCACTGAGCACTCCCTCTTACACTAATAGTCCATCATCCAAGAATGTAAGATCAACTTTATTTGATGTCATAATGGGGCTTTCTGATTGCTCCCTCCACAAATACTCTCTCTGACACATGAGTCCTTCAACTTACATTAGAGATAAATCACATAGGATCATCAACTAAGGAAAACATCTTGGCATGATCCTCTTTATTTTTTTGGGTAAACCTTCTCAAATTCTATTTCTGTGTTGCCATTTGTTACATGCTAGATCTTGAATTCTCTTTTGGTACAATCAGTGCATAATTGAAATAGCATGCTCCCTCTCAACTTGGGTCTTATTTGGTACAATATCCTTCAAGAAGAAATTTATGAAGATCCCCTTATGTTGCTTCATTCTTCCACTTATTCCATTGCTAAGTAGTTCTTTCCATTGACTTGCAATCTTTATTAGTAGGTCATGGAATCATGATTACAACCAAATAAAGGATATAAATACTAGTAAAATAATAAAGAAAATAACAACAGTAATAAATAGATATTAGAGATATATAATATTAAACCAATACCCATTTGTAATAGTTAGTAATGTTTGAACGCAAAGACCCCAAAATCCTTAAGAATTGGATCAATGTTACCAAAGCTATTAGGTTAAGATAATTGAGGAAACGTATTTGGGTTGAAAAAAAGTAGTCAAGGTACATGTTGAAATCGTGTGCATGTTCTTTATAGATGCTTAGCTTTCCATTATGTCTTCTCAAACACTATGGAGAGAATTCAAAGTCCAATAAGTTATGGGCAATTTTTGCCACAAATTATTTAGTAAAATGGTAAGGAAACGCATAAGAAACAATGTAAGGTAGAGTACTAAGGCAAGTTCCTCATGTAACATAATGCAACATGGATAATCATAGCCAACCAATACTATAAAATGTATAAAAACTTATGTTTTTCCTTGGAAATTTTACTAATGGGGATGTCATCATAACTTGCATAGTTAATAATTATAGCTTCAGAAAATTCCCGATTTAGTTTGAGTTTGTTGCCTTAGATTGGCTCTAGTTATAATTTCTTGACAACTGGATTGACATGTTGGGATGGATTTAGAGGATACTTATAAGATTGTACATGATATACATGGTGATGAAAGGGGAACTGAACCTTGAATATAACTCCATTGATGAGTACATAGAAAATATGTTGACGAAGCCTCTTTCCAGAGCGAAGTTTATGTACTTTTGAGACAAGATTGGGCTTGTGAATAATGCCTATGTGATTGAGAGGAAGTGATAATTGCATCATGGATATGGTTTCTCTCGTTGTCATGTATTTTGACTGGAATTAGGGACATTATCTGTGTGTTAAGTACATTGAACGGAATTAGGGAGAATGGTATGATAGATTAGATAACATCATGGACATAAATTCTTCCTGTATCGTGTAGTCTGATCAAAATTAGGGTTTTTATCCCTGTATCGAGTACAATGAGTGGAATTATAATAATGGTCTACTGGACAAACATTTTCCTGTTTCATTAGGGATGTAGTCCCTATGTCACTTTGACCTATATAAGAAAATGATGTGGAAGAGGATATTATCCCCATGTCGATTAGTCCTTGGTTGGATAATTGTCGTAAAGGTCTCTTAGACCTATTTCTAGAGTGAGCAAGATCCTCCTAGCATCATGCTCAAATATCTTTCTAGAGTGAGCTTTTCTTGGCATTCAGCCTAGGTTGAGGCCAGTTGGAGTTTCACCTGGACTATGTGCACTAGTCGTGTGATGGTGAATAAGAACTAGTTTAGATACCATGAGGTTAAGGAACCACTTGGATCATGGTGACTAGTTGATATTAATGTTGTACCATAGGTATTGTGTGGATGCCATGATTGTTATAAGTCAAGAAGGTTGACCTACATGATTGTGATGATAGTGATTATGATATTAATGGTGATGCATGTCTTGATCTTGATCCCTCTTTATAGAATCTTTAAACTTGGGAACAATGTGATAAGTCATTGTGAATACGTCCCTAGTTAAGAGGGAGTATTGATTTTTGTAACTATGGTCATTCTTCATATTGTCAATTTTTGTTTATATATTTATTTCGAAGCATGTTCTTCATGTTTATGTCAAAATAAAAAAGTTGTAAAGCATGTTCTTCATGCTAACCTCAAAAGAAGAAAATTTGAATTAAAAATTTAAAAAATTTCACTCCAATGAATCCCAGTTGGCCTCCTCCTAACCAAGTTGACCCTTATAAGTGATCAAGTTCCCCTGTTCTCCTCTCTAAGCACACCTTTGGGAACCCATCATACTTCCACATGACTTAGTGATTATCGATTATTGAGTCACACTCCTCTAGGTAGCTCCTATAGTGGTAGTTTTTCGATATCATTGATCCTGGTGATAGGATGACACTTAATGGGGAGAAACCCAATTATCGTTTTGTCACTCGATGGGGATACTATGTGCTCCCGTGACCAATTCTCACCACAACCTCAACACTTCACTGGTGGGCAGTGGTGTTAATGGAAATTGATGGGATAGTCTCAATTGGGTCAAGTGATCACTCAAGGCACAAATATAACCGTGGGTGAATAAATGGATTAGGGGAGAAGGTTGAGCTGATGCTACCCAAGGGTGAATAGAGGAGATTTTGGCAAAGGTTAAGCTAATCCATCCCCATTAAATACCAACATTCAATCAACTACATAGCCTATGCATCTGGACAAAATCTTCATCTCATACTGTGGGAAGGATAGAGATGTGGTGTAAGAGGACAAATCAGAGCATGTGATGGGATATGAGAATACATTTGATTAACAAATCATACGTGGCTTGAGAATGGAAAATAGGAGAGTGTATCAAGATGCCTAAAAATTCTAGTTTTTTCTCTTCCATGCTAATGGACCACTATATAGCAAGCCATGCAAAAAGTCATATGATCAAGAAAACATGTAGAAGCCACAACAAACAAAAGGGAGAAAAAGTTTCAAGGACATGGAAATGAAAAACAACTAAGCCCATAGAAAATCATGAGTTCAATGCAAAGAAAAAAAACCTTGAGAAAAGGTTTTAGTTCATGCCCTCTCTGCACCCATATTTAAAAATATATTAATAGCTAGAAATAAAGTTTTAATGTGGACAATGTGGTCTATAAATAAAACATTTAAATGTGCATGTTAAGTAAAATATTTCTATGTCAACTATGTATATATTATTCATGGTTTAGAGAAAAGAACTAACTTATATATATTATATAAAGCAATTAAAAAAAAATCCAATTAGTTTCATTATTGTATATTTTGGCCCTTTTGAGGTATATTTGTTGGTCAATTTTGTTTGAAATATATCAAAGATTTATTGGAATAGAAAATTTAAACACGCAGTCTATGAATTCAAGTGTCCAAAATTTTTTCAAAGATTCAATCTAATTTTACATATAACAAAATGCAATTAAGTACAACTCATTCAATTACATTTCCAATTTAAAGGTTCCTTTTATTTTACAAAATACTTTAAGTTGAATAATAATGAAAAAACATTAAAGAAACGTTTATGATATAACCATAATAATCATTAAATGAAAGGTGAAAAGGTGAAAACTCTATAAATTAAAAATTAAAATAGTTAATCATAATAACTAATAGAAAATTTTATAATTTTTTAAAAGTAGTAAAATAAAAATATATCAATTTAAATTTATCTTGAAATTTTTAAATTATTTATAAAAAATAAAGCCCAAACAAAACCCTACTAAAATCAATATTTATTAAAATTAAAATTGATTTTAAAATTTATATGATATCTAAACATATTGTTCAAAATACATTTACTTTAATTCAATTTTATAAAAAAAATTACATTTACTTTAATTTAATTAGAATAAAAATATTATAATAATTTTGTTATTAAAATAAAAAAAAAATACATTTATATAAATTAAATTCATTTCTCATAAACTCGACTTGACTTAAACAGATCACATTCGAAAACAGAACACATTCGAATACTCTCTAGGAAATTAAAATTGAAAAAACATACCGTTAGAAAAAAACAACATTATTGTTTTTAAAAGTTTAAAATATTAAATGTATTTTGTTAGTTCCCATCTATGTTGAGAGTGTGCATTACTTTGTCATATTGTTAAAAGGATTTTCTCGTTTTCTAAGTCTAATCCAGCGAAAAAATGTTATGAAAATTCTAAAAATATAGGAGGAGCATATATAGATCAAGAGCTCATTAGAAGTATCTTGTAGAAGATTTAGAGAGGTATTTACTCATAAATAAATATTTTTCCATTAATGTTTATCCATCTTCACAGATTATGACCAAGAAAAATAATAGTGGCCAAGAAAATCTCAAATTTACAATCAAAATCTAAAAATAAGAAGAGTATCTAGTTGCTGGATTTCAATTTCATGGGTTGATTATGATCCAGAAAAATAATAGTTGCCAAGAAAATCTCAAATTTACAATGAAAACATAAAAATGAGAAGAGTATCTAGTTGTTCGATTTCAATTTCATGGGTTGATTATGATCGAGAAAAATATTAGTTGCCAAGAAAATCTCAAATTTACAATCAAAACCTAAAAATGAGAAGAGTATCTAGTTGCTTGATTTCAATTTCATGGGTTGATTATGATCAAGAAAAATAATAGTGGCCAAGAAAATCTCAAATTTACAATCAAAACCTAAAAATGGGAAGAGTTTCTAGTTGCTCGATTTCAATTTCATGGGTTGATTATGATCAAGAAAAATAATAGTCGCCAAGAAAATCTCAAATTTACAATCAAAACAAGAGTATGTAGTTGCTCGATTTCAATTTCATGGGTTTACAACTTTTTACCATGTAAAGCTTAAATTTATTACTATACTTCCTCATCATAAATCTTGAAAAATGTTCTTCGCTCATTTTACGACCTACAGTAAATTTGAGTAACGTGTCACCCATGACAAAAGTGCTACTCAAAGAACTGCCAAGCTTATAACTAGTTTTAGTGTCATTTTCCTCAGCGTTAAGCAACGAGAGTTTTACCGTCATTTTCCGCAGCGTTTTTATTCTTGAAGCAACCAGAATGAGATAACTGCCAGAAAAAAAAAGCAGAATGAGATAACTGCTGAAAAAACACAAGAATAATATACATTTCGAAATTAAATTCAATGAAACAAAACAAGGCGACCCCTTACCCTATGCGGGAATGTGGCTTTGATATTGAAAACTAGCCTTAGTCCCCATTGATTAGTATCAAATATGTGTCTGGCATGTCCCTGGCAGAGTGTTCCCTATCAAACAAACCAACCACGGAAAAATATACAAAGAAAAAAAATATAGATACATAGTTATCGAAGAACATCTCCTTCGTTAAGTAGCTTCTGTTCAAACAAAAACAAAAATATGAAGACCCAAAAATCAGGATCGATGCGTCTGAATATTCCTCCCCTATAGGATTGAGAGTAGTAGCTTCGATTTTAACAAAATCTGGCCTCAACCCAACTTTGGAACAGGAAATTCGCTGAATTGCAAGACGTCTCAGATCCATATTTGCTGTAAAACTATGCTTTCTACATTCTATTGGGAACCTGAACCTCTGTGCGCGCTGTCCGAATTAAAAAAACATCGCAATTAAGAAAAATTTAGAATTCAGATTTCATTGTTGATGGATGATGTATTCATAGTTGTTTTTAGTGGCCTTTTTGGGCTTTCCAAGTAGGTTTTTCCAGTATAATTTATCTAAAATCTATCAGATCTAAAATCTATCAGGAATTTATTTAAATCAGAAGTTTGATAGGTTTTTCCAGTATAATTTATTTAAAATTCATCAGATCCAAAATATGAGGAATTTATTTAAATCAGAAATTTGACGGGTAAACTCTTCATAGTCTAAGTGCCTAAGGGTTTTTAGAGTGTTGAATCCATATATAGTCAAAAAAACCAGTTTAAATAATACAAATTAAGATTTCAGCTAAATTTTCTAGCACTGGAAAATCTAAAAAATCACACTAAAAACAACTCCATATTCATATATGAATCAGAACTAATGACATGCTATAGGGTCAAATAACCTAGAATATTGACAGACAGAGACTAGCAATTGACCTCCATTAACTACCTAGGAAAAAAATCAATTTGCCAAATTTCCAATAAATTTCCATTATAGACAAATCCTTCAATTATTTTGTCAATTTCTTAATTTCAATAATTTTTTACTAATTTTTTTTTACTATAGAAATACTACGGGAAAAACAAAGAAAATCAATATTTGAAAAGATAAATTAAATTACAAATTTAGGCAATTGTGTTTTGTGGAGGAAGGAAGAAAATAAAGCTTGATATACCTAAACCAACTTTATAATCAATGAAAAATTAATTGTTGATATTTTATGTGAAATATATTAAGGTAATCTATATTCTAATTTTACAGTAGTATATGTAAAGATGTAGAATATAAAATTGTATTTGTAATTTCTTTAAAATAATACAAAAAAATTTGAAATCACAAACTTGATGACTAATCTCTACACAATTGAAGTTCCCTAAGAGTTTTTCACTGTAGGAAATCCATATATACTTTCAAAACACCAATTTAAATAACACAAATCAATATTTCACCTGAAATGTTTCTACTACATTATGCACCAGAATGTCCACAAAATCCACTAAAAACAACTCAGTGAATAACATGCAATAACCACTCACACAAATGCTTGTGTTGAAAATAGTGGTGAATAAAGTGCCATATCCACTTAGAGGAGTGCTTGTGTTGAAAATAGTGGTGAGTTTTCAGATAAGAAGGGTTCTAGGTTCATTTCATGTTAAAATTTCTTGAAATCAGGAGAAAGTCGTGAAGATGAAAATTAGAAAGAAGACTCTTTGATATTCCCTAATCATATTACAGTATGGTAAACTATAAATTATAGTTTCATATTACAGTATGGTAAACTATAAATTATAGTTTCAGGCGATCAATTTAAAGGTGATTCTTTTGTTTGGTTTTTATCTAGCCACAATTCATTTGAAGGGTCATGCATGTTTGAGTTTATTACGAACCCCCATTACGCTTGATACTAAACTCAAATAAGGGTTTTGGATTTTTTGATATGGCATCAGTTATTTGTGTTCTTGCATTCTTTCATTGTAATATACAAGCCCTAAAACTTTGAAGAGATTTTAGTCCTAATCCACATTTTCGATAGGATATTATTGTATGGATTTTGTCACACACCCATTCATTGATTTTTTTTCTTACTATTTATATATAGATATATTGTGTAATCGTTGTCAATGTATATATATCGGTTAAATGTGGTAGAATATGTATATGAAACTTCAGAAATTGAAATGGTTTTTGGTGATACAGGTACATTTCCTCCTCCTTTTTATATTGACACTGGCTGGCTACATATAATGCATTTGAGGGTTATTATAGGTTACCATATCACATTGTTGTCATTATTAGAAATTCCTATCACCGATTTTACCTTTACCCTAAGTTCCTTACCCTATAACATAAAACAAGGTATGATTTACCCTTGCATGCTTTTACGTCTACTATTAACCCACTTTGGAAGTAATGCAACGTAGTAGTTTAATGGAGGGTACACTAAGAACCTCAAGGAACAACTCTCACATTGAGATCCTCACTCAGATCTAGGGCTCAACGTTCAACATGTAAACCCCCTCAACTTGGCCATCACACGATCTTCACATGCCAACATGCGCTTGAGGCTCTTTGGATGGAGACGATTCGTTTCAGCGATCTAAGGATAGAGACGCCTTATTGAACTACTAACCCTATTTTTTCGAGAACATTTTCTCCTTTTTTTGCCATCCTCTGTTCATTGGTTCGGTTTCCCTCCCATTTGATTCTTTTTCCTTTTTGGAGTGCCACTAGGAGATTGTCCCTCAGCCTTAGTCGTTGTATTTCCTAGCATCTGTAAGCATTGGTGTCTCTGTCTATGATTTTTTGCGTTAGATATTCAAATTGTTAGCAGCTCGATTTACCTTCTCGTTTTGAGATTAGTGGCGCCTACTTCATTTCGTTACTTCAAGTTAAGGTGTTGATAAGGTAAATTACTTTCAAATCTACAGTCTATTTATTTCGTTTCTTCTTAGTTTTCTAGCCATTCTAACTCAGGTTTATAGGATGAATATAACGGTGTGGCTCTGATTCTTCCATCTGTGTATGTTACATGGATGTCACACATCCATGTTTATTTATCTCATACTGTGGGTTCCTTATTCTAATCTTCTAGAACTGATGAGCTCGTTCTCCACCAAACTTTGGAATCCTCGCCTCATGTTATTCACAGGTATGCTCTGTGTAGGAAAGGTGCTTGAGTCGTTTCATTTTGTGACATATTTCTGGTTGAAATACTGATTTATTTATTTATTCATACTTGCCCCACTGATTGGCACCTTATCCTATTACCAACAAGAGAAGGTTTCTAGCAGTACCTCGTAAGATATATTTGGTTTTGTTTTCTTCTTACCTTTGTCCCCAACGATAACTAAGTGAAAGGGTTTTCTAAGAATATTTTAGTGTCCACATTTTCGTTGGCTCACATAGTTAGATGCTGGGTGTGACGAGCCTATTCTTTGCGTTGTATATATTTTTTGTTTCATCTAGAACATACCCCTGTACTTATTTGCATAGTAAACGTTCCACGGAGGAAAAATGTTGCAGTCGCTGATTTCCAGGTATCCCTCCTCTATATACCCTGGTCACCTTCCTTCGGTAATTCATTTCACATGTGATTTTTGGCTTACCTGTATCTTTCCGTATTTTAATTTACATTTATGTGGAAAATGCATTTTTCTATTACACCCTGTACTTCCAGACTTTTTCAACCTCTAATTAATCTTCCAACATGATAGCTTGGTCTTCATGGTTCCCCTCATTCATTGATTGACACCTTCTGTGCACGAGGAAATCATGAGCTTCACATTTTATTTGGCTTGTTGCTTTAGAGTTTATTATCCAAATGTAGCACCCTTTGACCAATAACTCTCTTGGGAATTTTCTACTAAATTCCAAAACAAAACAAAACAAAATTAAGTGAACATAATAGAGATAGAGACTGATGCTATGTGTTTAACACACATGATCTTAGCACATGGAAGCTAAAAAATGTCTTGCTGAGGATAGAGTTTCAACAACACAAAAAAAATTCTATTCATTAAGAAGAAACCAACTGTTACATAAATCATCTTCCTCACACAAAGTGATTTCACAACTGATGTTACAAAAACATCTTCCTCACACACAGAAGGATTTCACAAGTAGGGAACGCTTCAGTTCCACACAAAAATTACTCTGTCTCTTCTTGTGAAAATACTGTGTCTCTGCTTGCACAAGATTACAAAGATTTACACTACTATGTAAATTTTTCATTCAAGCTGCTACAGCTCTTCACATTCTTTCTCTGCATACAATTTTTTTTTACACTTCTGTGTAAATTTTTCATTCACGCTGCTAAAGCTCTTCACATTCTTTCTCTGCATACAAATTTTCCCTTACCTTGTTCTCTTAATGAACCACCACAATCTCTCTGCAGTGTTGTGCATTACCAAGAGAACTCTGTCCCTGCTCGAAAAAATCAACACATTGCTGTGTGCTCCCTCTTCCTATCTCTCAACGAAATTCCCTTACATTCACACTCCTGTGCAATTCTTTTCTCCCCTTCACGCGCTGCTGCATGCTGTAGTTTTCACTCTTAACAACAAAACTTACATTATGTTGTTGCGTATACCCTTTTGTCTTTCACTCACATTTCAAGAGCAGACTTCTCTCTCCACACTTCTACGATGCTGCATATTCCTTGGAAACACATTACATTGTTTATGCAATGAACAACATAAAACCTTTTATCACGCTGCTTCATGCTCCTTCTAAGTTCACAATGGACAACCAACTGATATTATAAATCCTCAGGTGGAGCTAAGAGGTCAGCGCTCTTGTTCTTCTTTTCTGTACTGCTGTACGTTACCCCTATTTTTTTTCTTTTTTGGTTCTTCGCACTGCTGTGCGTTTAAGTGCATATTCAACAAAAACCTTCACGTTACTGCGCATTCGCACTCCTGTGTTTTTTCATTTTTCAAATAGACAACAAAACATAACAGGACAATGCAGTTTTTCTTGCCATACTCCCGTGTAATAAGACAACTAATAAAATTAAAATCTTTACCAACAATTATGACTATAGTAAATTTCATTAAAGTGCTTTATTGAGAGAACGACTGTCAAACAAAGAAAAACTTTCACTTCATGCAAGTCATGGTGCAGACTTGTATGCAACCCTGGTTTCAATCGACGATGGACAACGTTGAATTCAATCAGACGGATATCGCTTGCCCAAACCAAACGAAAATTACCTCCCGATGAAAAGTTGTTTTGCGAAGGTCGACTCAACCACGTGTCGACTGATGATTACATCGCTGTCGTTTGGGAAAATACCACCCCTTGCTGAAAAGCGGTGCGATGAAAAGGTTGGCAGTTTTCTGGAATGTACGCAGCAGTTTGAAATTAATATTTCAACACTCCCCTTTAATTTCAACTGTTGGGTTATCAGTTATACCCAGACATTTCATCAAAAAATTCAAGACATTTTTACCTATTCGTATTAGCTTTCCTTTCGTCACTCTCGCTCCTATGCTCAGGCACTGCAATCATGTAATATCATCTTTCTCTCTGCCTCGGGAAAAATTTCCAATCTTTGCATCTCCAAGCTATTGTGCAACCTTTTCTTCTCTGCTCTTATGGCAGATTTAATTTCATATCTCTCCCCTAACTGTATGCACCGTCTCCTTTTGGCAGTCTTCTCAAAGAAAGCTTAGATTGGCTGGGGAGCTCAAAGGACTTTCGGATTGTATTTCCTTCCTTCTCCATACTTGTGTAACTTTCTTCTTTTGCATGGGTCTAGCTTGTGTAAGAGCCCATGTTAAGTTACAATTACGTGCCATATGACCAATGTTATGACACTTGAAGCATTCTACATTGTTCACGAATAAGATTTCATGATTTCTTCTTGTAAAATTGTTTCTTGGAGGTTGTCGAAAACTATAACATCTATCTCTATGAGATGCTTTACAGTGTTTTTCCATATGATCAAGGTTTGAATAAGAATAACAATAACCAAAAAATGAACTTTGGTATTTGGGAGATGGAGGTTTCCTTGATGTACTTCTAAAACCTTTCTGCCTTGAGATCCCTTGATGATAACCATTCCCTCATGCCTTTTTGACATCATCTACATTTCTTTTTGGAGCTGGTTTTCTACTTGGTGCAAGATTTCTTCTTGGAATAGGATTTCTTCTATTGTAGCCTTGATTTTTCTCCTTGCCTTTGCTGGAATTAGGAGCATCACAATTTCTTTCTAGTTTCTTCACGTCTCTTTTTCTTAAAGCATTTTCATTCTTGTTTGAGGGTTCACGTGTATACCCAAGTCCTGATTTATCAGATGGACATCTGTGATAGCTGAGCATGTCATCCAAGGCTTGAGAGATCTTCAAGATTTTGTTCATCCCTTCAACCTTTTTTCTGAGAAGGACAATCTCTTCTTCCAATCTTTCACATTCATTATTCTTTTTTGCAAGTTGTTCCTCAATTTCTTCCTTGCTACGAGTAGCTTCAGCTGCTACTATTTTAAGGGAGATGATATTTGACTTCATTTCTTCATTCTTTGCTTGACTACTTTCCATTCTCTTCTCAGCTTCTTGTGCGTGTTTCCTGGCTTCTTGTAATTGAGACTTAAGGGAGGTGACCTCTACCTTGTACGGACCAATCTCTTCCTCAAGTTTGTTTACGCTCTTATGCTTTTGTTCAAGTTTGACTTGATAAGGTATTTTCGTGCTTCTTTGCTTTATTCAATTGATATGTCATGGACATGACCTATTCATGATGCTTCCTTTTGCTTTGATGAAATTCCTTCTTAAGTTTGACAAGCTCTTCATCCCTTTCTTGTACTTGAAGGTTGATGAGGTCAACTTTCTTCTTTGTTTGATCTTGGTTACCAACTGGAGCTATCTTCTTAAGTGACTCATTTTCCTTTTTCAAATTGTTAATCTCTTCCATGGCAGTCATAAGTTGAGCAAGGAGTTCTTCTACAAAGTCATTTTCATTTTTTTCATCTTCTAGGTCTGCTTCAGCCTTGATGTCATCATTCTCATTTTCAGCTTCTATGATGGTTTCAGGATCTCCTTTTTGATTGATGGTCATGGTCAGTGCTCCTTTTGAGTGAAGCTCATGAAGTTTGTCCCATATATCCTTTTCTGATGAATGTTTTCCAAGATTCTTCTTTACAGAATCAGGTAGCCCATCGAAGATTGTCTTTACTGCTTTTGCATTATACTCCTTGGATTCTCTATCCATCCTGCTATCGTCAATCACTGATTCCCAAATTTCAATCCCTTGAGATTGTAAGAAAGTCCTCATTTTTCATTCCCATATATAAAAGTTCCCATTGAACCTTGGAGCCTCAAATAGAATGCTTTCAAATTGATTGTCTTCTATTTTAGTAGTAGAGGGAGACACATCCTTAGGAGGATTGGAGACTTTCTTCCTTGACCTTGCCATTCTTAACTATGCTTCAAAATACAGTCAAGTATTTAACTATCTGGCTTGAGAAATACCTTGGATTTTTTTGACTGAGTCTTTGCTCTGCTGGAGAAGCTGTTGCAGCAAGAAACCTTCCTTCAACTTCTTTAACACTTTCAAAGAGCCTAGACAAGCTCTGATACCACTGTTGGGAATTTTCTGCTAAATTCCAAAACAAAATTAATTGAATAGAATAGAGATTTATGCTTTGTTCTTAACACACAGGATCTTACCACAGGGAAGCTAAAAACTGTCTTGCTGAGGACAGAGTTTCAGCAACGCAAAAAAAAAATTCTATTTATTAATAGGAAACCAACTGTTACATAAATCATCTTCTTCACACAGAGGGATTTCACAACTTCTGTTACAAAAACATCTTCCTCACACAGAGGGATTTCAAAACTAAGGAACGCTTCAGTTCCACACAAAAATTACTCTGTCTCTTCTTGTGAAAATACTCTGTCTCTGCTTGCACAAGATTACAAAGATTTATACTGCTGTGTAAATTTTTCATTCACACTGCTGCATCTCTTCACATTCTTTCTCTGCATACAAATTTTCTTTACAGTGCTATGTAATATTTTCTCACACGTTGTTTGGTGCTTCCCTTACCTTGTTCTCTCAACGAACCACCACAATATCTCTGCACTATTGTGCATTACCAAGAGAACTCTATCTCTATTGGGAAAAATCAACGCACTGTTGTGTGTTCCCTCTTCCTATCTCTCAACGAACTTCCCTTACATTCGCACTGCTGTGCAATTCTTTTCTCCCCTTCACCCACTGTTGCATGCTTTATTTTTCACTCTTAACAACAAAACTTACATTAAGCTGTTGCGTATACCCTTTTGTCTTTCATTCACATTTCAATAGCAGACTGCTCTCTCCACACTTTTACACTGCTTCATATTCCTTGGAAACACATTACATTGTTTATGCAATAAACAACATAAAACCTTGTATAACATTGCTGCCTGCTCCTTCTCCGTTCATAATGGAAAACCAACTGATATTATAAATCCTCAGGCGGAGCTAAGAGGTCGGAACTCTTGTTCTTCTTTTCCGCACTGTTGTGCGTTACACATAATTTTTTTTTGTTCTCCACACTGTTGTGCGTTTTAGTTCATATTCAACAAAAACTTTCATGCTACTGCGCGTTCACACTCCTGTGTTTTTTCATTTTTCAAATAGACAACAAAACATAACATGACAATGCGTTTTTTCTTGCCATACTCCCGTGTAATAAAAAAACTATTAAAATTAAAATCTTTACTAACAATTACGACTGCAGTAAATTTCATTCAAGTATTTTACTTACAGAATGGCGGTCAAGCAAAGAAAAACTTTCACTTCAATCGACGGTGGACACCATTGAATTCAATGGGACGGATATCGCTTGCCCAAACCAA
>APFE030207871.1:0-31748 GCA_000404065.3 Pinus taeda
GGAGAGAGCCTTCTCCTGCCCCATAGGGCTAGCTACGAGGCTAAATGGTTTGATGTTGCCTTGAGGTTTGCCTTTTTCAGCCTGAGGTGAAATTTCAAGTGCTAACAAGCTCCACATATATTGTTCACCAAAAAGGAGTAGCTTGTTGAGAAATGGCAAGAAGAAATTCTAGTTTAAATTTATCCTTGAATTTAAACTATGAATTAAAATCGAATTCTATTCTCATAGCAACTTTTAAATAGTTAATTAAGTTTAATTGACTTAATTAGCTTATGAAATTCGAGTTTGAAGTCTTTTTGAAGTCATTTATATGTTCTCCCTAAGTTTTAGGTGTCCAAGATGAGTTTATTTGAGTTGTAATTAGATAACTCAATTTACTAAGTTATAGGCAGGTAAACTAGTTCTAACCATTTGTTGAACTAGTAGAGGATTAGTAGTCAGTTGGTGCACTGGTGCATCCACAGGTGCTACTCCAGTTAACTGAAGATTCACTCATCGGAAACTCATGCATGTCAGTTCTGAGAAAGACCAAATTGAGACTAGAGTGCAGGGACAATGTACTATCAAATCTATGATTTACGAGCTAGCTTCTGAGCAAAGAGTTGAGCATACTTGTGTGGAATTGTTCTAGTGAGAACAAGGTTTGTATTTTCAATCATATTTTTTATTAATGCAATACAGATAAGCGAGGTTTTGAGTAGTTTCTTTCCCCAGAAAAACTTATTGTGTTATGTGCCATTGATTGTCTTCCTCTTGCTATTATTGTTTTATACAGGAAAATATACATGGTATCAGAGATGAAGACAATATACTGGAGGAGATTTCGAAGTTTTTGAGTTTAGGGTTATAGGTGAAATTCAAATTTCCAATACATACTTCAGGATCAACAGATGGCTTTCTATGGTTTGAGGCTCGAGTATGCCTTGGAAGGAAGCTAGAACTATATCGCCTGGAAGGACAAGATGGAGGCATTGTTGGGGGATAATGGACTCAAGGAATTCATTGATCAAGACATTCCTAAACCATGGACATCTGATGCACAAAACCTAGCCAAATGGAAGAAGTGTGTGGCGAAGGGAGGCAGATAATCCTTGAGGGAGTTTGAGACCACATTGTCTCGAGTCTCCATGGGAAGGAAACTCCATATGCTATGTGGAAAGCATTGACGAACTTGTTCGAGAAGAAAAGATACCATAGGAAGTTGGCACTAAGAGACAAACTTCAAAAAATTGGGATGGAGAAATACGAGACAATTCCAAGATACTTGACCAAGTTTATGACCTGACATGATGAGCTTGGAAGTGTTGGAATAACCATTGTCAAGTATGATATGGCAAGCTTAGCTCTCCTATGCTTTCCCAAGAGTTGGAATAGCTATCAGGACTCTGTGAATGGGAGGGAGAAGCTGCTTGATTGGGAATGACTGTCATCAGATTTGATGCAAGAGGAGATTAGAAGGAACACTAGAGATGATTCCTCATCAAACACTGATGATGAGGAAAAGTGTGCCTTAGAAGGTAAGGAAAAGAAAGGGAAAGGGAAGTCATCCCATTACAAATTGGATTCCTTCCATGAAGATAAGAAGAAATACATGTCGAAATTTAAGTGCTTTCATTATCATGAGCTAGGACATTTTGTTACAAATTGTCCACTCAAGAAGAAGTCTTCAAGAGTAGCGACAGGTGAGGCTTTGGCCTCTCAATTAGAATTGGAATTTTCCCTCATTACATATGTTATGCCCCTATACCAGTAGGTGTCATATGTCATGATTGACTTGGTTTAAATCTGAAATATGTTCATACTTTTGCTTCTGCAAATGATTTCCATATTTGTAAAAAAGTAAAAAAAAAATAAAAAAATGTAAAGAGGGTATACCCTAAAAGAAAAATCAAAGAGTAAAAAGAATAAATAAAAGGTCAAAAACTGAAAGAAAATAAACCCCAACAAAAAGAAAAGACCATGAAAGTGTGCAAGTCTAAATGCCACTACTTTTTTACTTTTGTATAATAAACAATTGTGTGCAACTTGTCACCTATGCCACAGTTCATGAATAGTCAAATAGTTTAAGCTTAACTAGTTCATATTTTGAATTTCATGTCGTAAAAATAGAGAATAAAGATTTGACCAAACAGTTTAATATTGGAAGATAAGTAGATAGGTAGAGTGAATAAAAGGAGCTCAACAGTTTAATCTGAACCCTTGGATGTAATAAGTGTAGATTTAGATAGATATCACTATGTAAAAGAAAAGAAAAGTTGAAGAGGGTTTGCCAGTTTAAGCGCACCCTACTAAAGAAGTAAAAATGCTAGGGTAAAGTAGGTAGGGTAAGTAGATGATAGTTGCAGAATAATATGTGGTGGATGATAAGTTTAAAATGTGTAAATCTTTTTACTTTCATCACAAAGCAAAGGCAAAGACATGGAAGGCACATCAAGCAAGCAAAGTCAAAATAATTAACTCCCCTACTTTTTTCCCCTTAAGTACTAATGACACTTACAAAGTTAGAGGGTGTCAGATCATTTCTTTGACTTTTGGAGGGACCGGACCCTTAGCCCAATAATTTGGAATACCTAAAGTACTTAAATCTCCTTCCTCAAACAATTACCCCTTCATAAAGTCACTCACTCCCTTTATAAAGCTTTTCCTAAGTAAAATACTATTTTACTTAGGCAAATTAAAACATTCTTCATAAAAACCTTTTATACACTTTAGCCTAAGTCAATATGTTATATGATGAAATACTTTCGGAAAACATTGGACTTACCACTTTCCCATTCATTTGGTCATATTAACCATTAATGTTTTATTATATAATTCCCAAATAAAATCAAATTACCCACGCCCGTATTATATCTTATGTAAAACCCCAAATTATTATATATCCCGCCCCGATGGTTAAGTATAACCGTAAAACAAATAATAAACGAGATTAATTAACTAACCTGTAGTTGATTAAGAACCCAACCCCGCTACCATTTAATGAGGATTAATTTAGTCATCCAGACTAATTAATAACTCTCCCAACCAATCAAATCACCCCCGATATGATTATGTCTTTAAATTAATATCAGGCCCGCCTCTATTATACATCAGTCATGTCACTGTCCCGACTACTGTCTAATCAAATCCTTCAAATCTGACGGCCCTCGCTCATATCACGTGGGCCTTTTGGTCGACCTTTAGCACGCAATGTGAGTGGTTTTGTGAACAATGCCGATGCTATGTGTCAAGAAACGTGTGGAATCACGCGGTTCTCCCTAAAAATCATTCACCTCCCATAAGTGGTGCGATGAAACCTGCTTACCGCTTTCCCATAAATGACAAAAAAAATCAAATCAAACCCGCTTCCCACTCTCCGCATATGACAAATTGTCCACTGTTCATTCAAAGCTTACCCGCCAATATCAACCATATACCCGTTTAAACACAAAAACCCCAGTTTTGTTCGTTTTCACCTAATTGTGCAGTAAAACCCTATGTAACCCAATTGCGCAACCGAAAGCCTCCATTAACCGATTCGAGCATGGTTTACCTCCTGAAAAGCATACTGGACTCACTCCATAGACCTTTGAAGCTCAAATGAAACCTTTTTGACCTCCCCTGCAAGCCAATTCTTTCTTAACAGTTTGTTTTGTTTTACAGGTGATCAGAAGACCACAACCTTGGATAAACAGTCTTAATACTAGTCATAAGACCTGTTTACTCCAAGATTGTTATCAAATCTATTCAAACAGAGATGGAAGATAAAACATACAGTAAAAATACAAGCAAAGGAAACATGAAATTAAACGATTTACTGTTGAAACAGACAGTAAAAACCTAAACTACACATTGAAGGTAAAAGGACACAGTAAAGAACACTCAAAGTTTATCAGGGTTAAAGAGTATCAGATTGAAGACCAAATCAAGTAAATCAGCTAGGATGAAGATAAACAGCAAAGAAGATAGTTACAAAACAGACTATACAAATTCATGTCAAAGTGAAAACAGATGAAAAAACAGAGCGGTAAAAGTAAAAAGTAAAGAATGAACAGTAAAAGTAAACATGAAGACATTAAGGGTTAAACAAAGATGAAAACACTTTTATCAGCCACAATGAAGTTATCCAAAGTAAAAGTGAAAAACAGACAAAAGAAGTTTAAGGTTAAAAAATGAAATTAGAGCAAAATGGTACATTCTTCATAAATTTCCTGTTTAAGTCATAGTTTTGCATAAACTATTGTGACTAATCCAAGATGTAATTTGAGAACCTGGAGGAATTTTTTTTCCTAAAAAGTCCATATACAAAAATGTCTCTCACTTTTTACGCAGGTATTACCAAAAGGGATATAAGTGCATGTCTTCACAACCTATTTTTCAGTTTGTGCAAAGTCTTGTTTTTTACATCTTTTTGCAGAGAATGTTGTGAATAGCTGGAGCTAAATTTTGGGAAACTGACAGAGTTTTATCTCAAAAACATCCCTATCTACAAAATCCTCTTTCACTTTTTACATATCTATCACGAATTGAGATATACAAGTATATCATTGGACCCAAAGTTTGCAGAATTCCTGGGGCAAAATGCACAAAGGAAGGATGTAGTTAGTGACTGGGATGCCTCATCATCAACTAAGAGTTGCTATCAAATTCGAATTTCCCTTATTCATCACCATAAATCTATAAACATAGTGCCAAATAGATTCATTAGTTTTGAATGTCCTTTATTTAAGTTCTATTAATGTAAACAGTTGAAGATATTTGTAAAGCAATCTTGATATTTTCTCAAGATATTTTAGTTTAGAAATTAGTATAAATAATTCTTCATTTGAAGTATTGTGTGTGGATTCTTAGACATTTCTGTAAAACAGATTACTTTGGAATAAAGTGCTATTGGACAAATTCTTGTATGGCTGGTTGGAGGAAGGATTAATTTAAGGACTTTTCTCAGAATTCATGTGCAAAACACCGGACAAATAAATATTTTATATCCCATGTTTTCTTGTTTAATATTTCAATTATGTTCCATATCTTAATATTAAAACAAAAAAGTATAATTCATAAAGTGCTTAAGTGCAATCTATTTTCAATCGTTTTTATTCTTCATGTTTTCCTCTAAAATATCATAGGCAAGGAATTCTTAATTGCTCTTGCTTCTTAGTTTATCATTTTGATCATTTAGTAAAAAATCCTTAATTGCTTTTTATTAGTGATCATTTAAATTCTCTCTTCTCAGAACATGTGGAAGGATTCTTAATTGTCCTTCTTTCCTTTTGAGCCCATCCCATCTTTTCAAGTTATCATTTGCTCCCTATTTAGCTATCTTGCTCTGTGAAGCAATCCTTTGCTGAAAAACCAAATCCAATTGAGCCATCTTCTTTGAATCCATTAGCCCAATGGCCTGAAATATTCAGTTCTACCCATCTTCTATTGAATTTTACCACCAAACCCAATCAAAATCCCAAAGCTTCCATAACTAGCCTAAAACCTTAATAAAACAAAGCTAAACTTAAAGAGAGAGCCCTATTTGAGTGTAGATTGGCTAGATTCTGTACTTAAAAGTTGGTTTGTGGTTACCTCAAAAATTTCTTTCTTTAACCTTGAGAAAAATTTTGAGTGATAACGTAGTGGCAACTCCACTGGGGAAGAACTAACATTTTCTTCAGAATTTTTTTACAGTTTTAGATCTGATCTATGATGGTGGATAGTGATCAGACACACAAAGGTTTAAATCATCCACCTGGCAACTCCAAATCAATTTCACAATAAAGACTCCATTGGAGAAATGAACCTGAAAGAACTGTGGGAAAAGATCAGGCTTTTAACTTGGATTGTTATCCAAGACATTATGTTCTTTCTCATTGATAAAGTTTTTCAATGTATATTGTATTTTAGAGATGATTTTAGATTAAATTTTTATTATTTTCCTTTGAAAAATGTAGATATAAAATCTCCTTACACATTTGAGCAGCATTATTATAATTCTTATGAAGATCATTTTCCAATTGAGGAGAATCAAAAAATTAAGATTGATCATACAATCTATGTACATATTCCAATACCTCATAAAGTTCCTCATAGATATAAGCCCCTCATGTTACCTACTACACTCCATGCTTTCCCTAATGATTATCCCAAGTATCTCCCTAGGTTTGATGGAGAGAATGGTATCATTGCCCAAAAACATATTCAAGCTTTTGAAGATTATCTTAACTTATTTGAAGTAGATGAAGAGGATGTTAGTATTAGGCTTTTTGCTCTTTCTTTGCAAGACAAAGTCAAGAGTTGGTTCAAAACCCTGCCTGAGGCAAGCCTCTCAAATCTCGAGCAGTTTCTCAAACTCTTCCTTGATAGATGGATAATTAAAGTCAATCTTCTTGTGATCATAGAAGAATATAATCAGTTAAAAATACACCCAGAGGAAACAATACAACAATTTTTAGACAGATTTAATCAAGCCGATTATTCAATACCATTAAATATAAGACCTCCCCTTGGTTCAGATCTTTTGCATTACCCAAGAGCATTTGATTCAGAGATAGAATTTCATCTAAGAGAAAGAAACCCCCCAACAATGGAACAGATGCAGAACATGGCAGTAGATGTAGAAGTTAATCTGAAAATTAGAAGGGAAAAGTTGAAAGTAGAGAAAGAGGAAAAACTTGACATTTTGATAAAGAAAATAGAGGAAATGATGCAGAAGATCACCATGAAAGTTGATTTTTTTGTTCAAAATCACCATGACACATTTGTTTCACAAAAGGAAGAGGTTGACATCCATGAAAAAATCCCTGTTAATTCCAACTACCATAAATCTGAAGATAGAGTTATAGAACCATATGTGGAAAGACAATCTGTTGATCTAATGTGTATGTTTGATGACATTACTTCTTTTGATGATTTGCCCAAATATGATCAGTATGATGATAATTATGTTCTTCAAATCCAAACTAACTTTACAGAGCAATCAGAAGCTCATTTGAGGAATAAGGAAGTTCAGGTTCAGCAGCTTGAAAATAGTGATCAGCTTGTTCATTTCAGGTATGAGAATGAGAAGGGAAGTGTAGAAAATTTTGAAATCAGTGAAGGAACTTTACCATTTTGTTTTGCTTCGTTTCAGTTTATCAAAGATAACTATCATGCAATTAGAAATCAAATGTCAACAAGTCTTGATATTAACTATCTAGAGGGCAATAAAATCTTTGTTCAAGACTTCTCATATCTAGATTTGCTGCCCCAAAATGCCATTGAATGTCAGGTTGTAGAAGAAGACTTGAAAGCTAGAATATACGATCAAATGATCTGAGATGATTCCCAGCCTCTTTGTTTTGAATCATTTCAATTTTTAAAGGAAATGTGGTATAAAATTTTAAAAGAAAAGGAGGAGTAGCTTACAGAAATCTATGAAGTTCCATTTGAACCTATATGTAATAAGTTGCAACAATCCTTCCAAATTCTTTATGATCCAATAACTGATAGGGTGGATGATGAATGCAATCAAAATTTTTCTCCATTAACAAACTATGATCAAAATCAAGATGATAATAATTTCACCATACAGACACTACAATCAGTAGAAATATCATCACAAAGAGTAGTTGAAAACATGTAGGGTGATAAAGATAAAAGTGATATTTCAGTTTCATGGCATGCAGGCCATACACAAGAGATGTGCAGTTGTTTGAATCGGTTCAAGAATAGTGTATATATTTTACAAGATCCTTTTGTATAGTTTCTAGATTCAACAAAGAAGATCGGCAATTTCCTTATCTTCTCAAAGGTTAACAAAGCTATATTTGATTGCACAATCTCAATTTTAAACACCAACAAGCACAAGCAACAAATGTCATAAATATATATAATGCTTGGATGGTTTCATTGGTTGTTTCATTTTACCTAATGAGCAGTTAGAAAGATGATTAGAGTAAGTAGGTAGGATTTCAGTTTGAATAAATTCAATTTTTAGCAGCAAGGTTATGTTAGTTCAGATTTCAGTTTGCAGAAAAGGGTGTATTTTTAGTTCAAGATTTTCAATCAAAAGATTATAAAACAGAGCATACACATGTGTGGGATAGGCCCAATGGATCAGGCTACTAGTCGACGATGTTCTTGACATTTCACAAGGAAATGCCATCCCCAAGTGGAGCCACTGTTATGCCCCTATAGCAATAGGTGTCATATGTCATGATTGACTTGGTTTAACTCTGAAATATGTTCATACCTTTGCTTCTACAAATGTTTTCCATATTTGTAAAAAATAAAAAAATAAAAAAATGTAAAGAGGGTATACCCTAAAAGAAAAATCAAAGGGTAAAAAGAAAAAAGAAAAGGTCAAAAAATGAAAGAAAATGAACCCCAACAAAAAGAAAATACCATGAAAGTGTGCAAGTCTAAATGCCACTACATTTTTACTTTTGTATAATAAACAATTGTGTTCAGCTTGTCGCTTATGCCACAATTCATGAATAGTCAAATAGTTTAAGCTTGACTAGTTCATATTTTCAATTTCATGTCGTAGAAATAGAGAATAAAGATTTCACCAAACAGTTTAATCTTGGCAGATAAGTAGATAGGTAGAGTGGATAAAAGGAGCTCAATAGTTTAATATGAGCCCTTGGATGTAATAAGTGTAGATTTAGATAGATATCACTATGTAAGAGAAAAGAAAAGTTGAAGAGGGTTTTCCAGTTTAAGTGCACCCTAATAAAGAAGTAAAAATTCTAAGGTAAAGTAGGTAGGGTAGGTAGATGATGGTTACAGAATAAAATGTGGTGGGTGATAAGTTTAAAATGTGTAAATCTTTTTACTTTTATCACAAAGCAAAGGCAAAGACATGGAAGGCACATCAAGCAAGCAAAGTCAAAATAATTAACTCCCCTACTTTTTTCTCCCTAAGTTTCACTAATTTCCCCTAAGTACTAAAGGCACTTACAAAGTTAGAGGGGCTCAGAGCATTTCTCTGACTTTTGGAGGGACCAGACCCTCGGCCCAATAATTTGGAATACCTAAAGTACTTAAATTTCCTTCCTCAAACAATTACCCCTTCATAAAGTCACTTACCCCCTTTATAAAGCTTTTCCAAAGTAAAATACTATTTTACTTATGGAAATTAAAACATTCTTCATAAAAACCTTTTTATACACTTTAGCCTAAGTCAATATGTTATATGATGAAATACTTTAGGAAAACATTGGACTTAGCGCTTTCCCATTCATTTGGTCATATTAATCATTAATGTTTTATTATATAATTCCCAAATAAAAGAAAATTACCCACGCCCATATTATTATATTATGTAAAACCCCAAATTATTATATATCCCGCCCCGATGGTTAAGTATAATCGTAAAACAAATAATAAATGGGATTAATTAACTAACTTGTAGTTCATTAAGAACCCAACCCTGCCACCATTTAATGAGGATTAATTTAGTCATCCGGACTAATTAATAACTCTCCCAACCAATCGAATCACCCCCGATATGATTAAGTCTTCAAATTAATATCGGGTCTGCCCCTATTATACATTAGTCATGTCACTTTTCCGACTACCGTCTGATCGAATCCTTCAGATCTGATGACCCTCGCTCATATCACGTGGGCCTTTTGGTCAACCTTTAAAACCCGATGTGAGCGATTTTGTGAACAGTGCCGATGCTATGTGTCGAGCAATGTGTGGAATCACGCGGTTCTCCCTAAAAACCATTTACCTCCCATAAGTGGTGTGATGAAACCTACTTATCGCTTTCCCGTAAATGACAAAAAACATCAAATAAAACCCACTTCTCACTCTCCACATATGAAAAATTTTCCACTGTTCATTCAAAGCTTACCCGCCAATATCAACCATTTACCTGTTTAAACACAAAAACCCCAGTTTTGCTCGTTTTCACCTGATTATGCAGTAAAACCCTATGTAACCCATCTGCGCCACCGAAAGCCTCCATTAACCGATTCGAGTGTGGTTTACCTCCCGAAAAGAATTCTGGACTCACTCCACATACTTTTCAAGCTCAAATGAAACCTTTTCGACCTCCCCTGCAGGCCAATGCTTTCTTAACAATTTGTTTTGTTTTACAGGTGATCAGAAGACCACAGCCTTGGATAAACAGTCTTAATACTAGTCATAAGACCTATTTACTCCAATATTGTTATCAAATCTATTCAAACAGAGATGGAAGATAAAACATAGAGTAAAAATATAAGCAAAGGAAACATGAAATTAAACGATTTACTGTTGAAACAGACAGTCAAAACCTAAACTACACATTGAAGGTAAAAGGACACAACAAAGAACAGTCAAAGTGTATTAGGGTTAAAGAGTATCAGATTGAAGACCAAATCAAGTAAATCACCTAGGATGAAGATAAACAGCAAAGAAGACAGTTACAAAACAAAGTATACAAATTCATGTCAAAGTGAAGACAGATGAAAAAACAGAGCGGTAAAAGTAAAAAGTAAAAAATAGTAAAAGTAAACATGAAAACATTAAGGGTTAGACAAAGATGAAAACACATTTACCAGCCACAATGAAGTTATCCAAAGTAAAAGTGAAAAACAGTGAAAAGAAGTTTAAGGTTAAAAGATGAAATTCGAGCAAAAATTGTACATTCTTCATAAATTTTCTGTTTAAGTCATAGTTTTGCAGAAACTATTATGACCAATCCAAGATGTATTTTGAGAAATTGGAGGAGGTTTTTGTTCCTAACAGGTCAATCTACAAAAATTATCTCGCTTTTTACACAGATATTACCAAAATTGATATAAGTGCATGTTTTCATAGCCTATTTTTCAATTTGTGCAAAGTCTTGTTTTGGACATCTTTTTGCAGAGAATGTTGTCAATAGTTGGAGCTAAATTTTGGGAAACTGAGAGAGGTTTATCTCAAAAACATTCCTATATACAAAAAATTCTTTCACTTTTTACATATCTATCACGGATTGAGATATACAAGCATATCATGGGACCCAAAGTTTGCAGAATTTCTGGGGCAGAATGCACAAAGGGATGATGCAGTTAGTGACTGGGATGCCTCATCATCAACTAAGAGTTGCTATCAAATTTGAATTTCTCTTCTTCGTCACCAGAAATCCATAAACATAGTTCCAAATAGATTCATTAGCTTTGAATGTCCTTTATTTAAGTTCTATTAATGTAAACAGTTGGAGATATTTGTAAAGCAATCTTGATATTTTTTTCAAGATATTTTCGTTTAGAAATTAGTATAAATACTTCTTCGTTTGAAGTATTGTGTGTGGATTCTTAGACATTTTTGTAAAACTGATTACTTTGGAATAAAGTGCTATTGGACAAACTCTTGTATGGCTGGCTAGAGGAAGGATTAATACAAAGGACTTTTCTTAGGATTCATGTGCAAAACACCAAACAAATAAGTATTTTATATCCCATGTGTTATTGTTTTCTTGTTTAATATTTCAATTATGTTCCATATCTCAATATTAAAACGAAAAAGTATAATTCAGAAAGTGTTTAAGTGTAATTTTTCTCAATCATTTTTTATTCTTCATGTTTTCCTCTAAACTATCATAGACAAGGAATTCTTAATTGCTCCTGCTTCTTAGTTTATCATTTTGATCATTTAGTAAAAAATCCTTAATTGCTTTTTATTGGTGATCATTTAAATTCCCTCTTCTCAGAACAAGTGGAAGGATTCTTAATTTCCCTTCTTCCCTTTTGAGCCCATCCCATCTTTTCAAGTTATCATTTGCTCATTGTTTAGCTATCTTGCCCTGTGAAGCCATCCTTTGCTGAAAAACCAAATCCAGTTGAGCCATCTTCTTTTGATTCCATTAGCCCAATGGCATAAAATATTCAGTTCTACCCATCTGCTATTGAATTTCACCACCAAACCCAATCAAAATCCCAAAGCTTTCATAACTAGCCTAAAACCTTAATAAAACAAAGCTAAAATTTAAAGAGAGAGCCCTCTCTGAGTACAGATTGGCTAGATTCTGTACTTAAAAGTTGGTTTGTGGTTACCTCAGAAATTTCTTTCTTTAACCTTGAGAAAATTCTGAGTGATTAGATAGTGTACCTTCATTCCACATGACTATTGATAGGGAGTTATATATTCAGTGACCTAGAGGAGAAGGATCACCAGATGCATATCAAGATGAGTGATGGCAGGAGGTATACTGCTATTGGATTGGGCACAATTACTTTTCAGAGGGAGCATGGGGCTCCTCTCACCTTGAAGGATGTTATGTATGTGCCCATGTTGAAGAAGAAATTGGTATCCATTTCCATGCTTGAGGATAGAGGCTATGATGTGATTTTCTCAAAAGGAAAGGCATTCCTTCGACACATAGCCACAGGTCAAGTAAAGAAGATAGGGATTCTAGTGAAGAATATATATAAGCTGGAGGTAGAGGATTGTGTTTCTTTGAGCATGAAAGCAGAGATGGTATAGATATGACACGTTGATGATTTGTGGCACAAGCGATTAGGTCACTTGCATCATGGGGCATTGAAAATCTTGCAGCTACTTTCTATCGGTTTTCCCAAAGGTACACTAGAGCATGTTGATACATGCAAGGGGTGTACTTTGGGTAAATAAACTAAGGCTTCCTTTCACGATAGATACCGTCGAGCAAAGGTGATTCTAGAATCATTCTACTCAGATGTGTGGACCATTCTCGACAACACCCACGTCCAAACACATGTATTATGCTATATTTGTTGATGACTTTTCTTGTAAATGATGGATATTTTTCATGCAGAAGAAGAGGGAGATTTAACTACATGGAGTTGAGACATTTTTGGTTCCTAAGGTTGAGGATCGTTAGATTGATGTGGAGAAGCCACATGCAAAGGATTCGAGAGTGGAGACATCCACTTAGGTAGAGTCTTCGAGAGATGGGAGCAAGCGCACGAGAGAGGCTGACAGATTGTTGTCAAATGCACAAGAGAATGTGGTAGCACCCACATCTCACCGCAAACAGAGGAGGTCACCTAAGAGGTACACTGGATACATGGCTCTTATGAGCGTATGTGTTGTGACAAAGCCATCTTCCTTTGACGAGGAAGTGCAACAACTGATTTGGGTTGATGCCATGGCTAAGGAGTATGACTCCATAGTTCATAACTTGAGACTGAAGGATAAGTCAGTGGTGAGCTCTCGATGGATTTACAAGGTAAAGAAAGCTGCACATGGTAGTGTGGAGAAGCATAAGGCCATATTTGTGGCCCATGGATTTTCATAGGAAGAGGGGATTGACTATGATGAGACCTTTTCTCCTATTGGAAAGTACTCATTGATCATATCTATATTGGCACTAACAATGTAGATGGGTTGGAAGATACATCAGATGGATGTAAATGCAACCTTCCTTAATGGCATGATAGAGGAAGAGGTGTACATAGAGCAACCTGAAGGTTTGAGACCTTCGACCATGATTCGCATGTGTGTCAACTGAAGAGAGCATTGTATGGGCTGAAGCAAGCACCTCGTGCTTGATACACTAGGATAGATAGCTACTTCACCAGGTTGGGCTTCACGAAGGGTGAAGCAGTTGCAAACTTGTACCACATAGTGGTGGAAGGTAAATTTTTTATCATTGTACTTTCTATTGATGATATAATACTAACAGGTGATGATCATTTGATTAAGTCTTGCAAGGAGGACCTTGCAAGAGAGTTTGAGATGAAGTACTTGGGGCTCATACATTACTTTCTGGGTATGGAAGTATGGCAGGGTGATGGGGAGTTGTTTGTGTCTCAAGGCAAGTATGCCAACAAGATACTCAAGAGGTTCTGCATGGAGAGAAGCAAGCCTATGGAGACTCCTCTAGAAGGTAACTAGAAGAAGGAGGATGCTACCGTGGAGGAAGTAGTGTAAGCTACTATTTACAGGAAGCTTGTGGGCTCACTCATATACTTGGTGAACACATGACCATATATGCGCTATGCAGTTAACCAACTTAACCAAGAGCTGGTTAGGCCTACCAAGTTGTATTGGAAGGTGACAAATCATGTGTTAAGATACCTTAGGGGCACTACTCAGTATGCATTGTGGTACAAACAGACAAAGGCAGTGAAGCTTCAAGGCTTCACCGATGCAGATTGGGCAGGCGGTCCATCCGACAAGAAGAGCACATCAAGAGGGATCTTCAGTATTGGGTCAGTGGTAGTTTCTTGGTATAACAGGAAACAGAGATCGGTTGCACTCAGTTCAATAGAGGAAGAGTACATGGATGCAAGTCAGGAAACATGTGAGGCCATCTAGATGAGGAAGATCATGGTTAGTTAGTTTGTTTAGTCAGCAGATGGATCCAACTGTGGTTTACTACGATAATCAGAGTTGTATCAAAATATCTGGAAATCTAGTTTTTCCTGATCGGTCCAAGGATATTGATATCCGATATCATCATCTTCGAGATTGTGTATTGAGGTGGATTATGTTGTTAGAGTACACTCCCACAGACAAGCAAGAAGTTGACATTTTTGACAAAGGAATTGTCAAGATGTAAATTCTAGTTACATAGAGATAGTATCGGGGTAGTTGATAATCCCTTTCTTGTTGAGAGGGAGTGTTGAAAAATGGAAATAAGAAATTCGAGTTTAAATTTGTCCTTGAATTTAAACTATGAATTAAAATCGAATTCTATTCTCAAAGCAAGTTGTAAATAGTTAATTAAGTTTAATTCACTTAATTAATTTAATTATCTTAGGAAATTCAAGTTGGAAGTCTTTTTGAAGTCATGTATATGTTCTCCCTAAGATTTAGGGGCCCAGGATGAGTTTAGTTAAGTTGTAATTAGATAACTCAATTTACTGAGCTATAGGCAATTAAACTAGTTCTAACTGTTTGTTGAACTAGTAGACGATTAAGAGTTAGTTGGTGCACTGGTGCATCCACGGGCTCTACTCCAACTAACTAAATATTCACTCATCGAAAACTCATGCATGTCAGTTATGAGAAAGACCCAGTTGAGTTCAGAGTGCAGGGAAAATGTACTATTAGTTGTATGATTTACTGAGTTGTACATATCATGCATGAAATTGGAACAAGACCTAGATTTGGATTGCGTATGGAAGCATGAAATACCAATTAAATATGGGTTATTCAACTTGGAGTTGCGTAAGGAAATAGGGGCTTGGAGTGCAGCAAAAATTGGCTAAGTATTGGCCTAAGCTAGCTTGTGAGCAAAGAGTTGAGCATACTTGTGCTTAATTGTTCTAGTGAGAACAAGATTTGTATTTTCAATCATATTTCCAATTAAATAAATAAAGATAGGTGGGGTTTTGAGAAATGGCTTTCATGAGAAAAACTTATTATGCTATGTGCCATTGATTGTCTTCCTCTTGCTATTATTATTTTCATCGATATATTGGCTTCTGCTAGTTGAAAGTAGAATTAGATTCTTGTCTTTTGTTTTAGTACATTACATGAGCTATGAATCTACAGGGAAATCTACATAACCATCGTAATGTGGTCTCTTACAGTTGAAGAATTCGTTGGAAAGCTTCATTTTTCCAATTCCACCTACACCTACAATCCCCACAAGTGGGGTCTCTACCAACTACTGCTCTTTTTGTGATAAGATGGTATTTTCAAAATCTTCAATTTATTCTCCCAAACCAGTTGCGTATTTGGCCACATTCAACTTTGGTTTTGGAACCTCTTTCAACACCATGTCATGATCCTCTCCAAGAGTTCCACCTCGTCCTTGAATATTCATATATTCGAAGTTAGTGAAGTGACAAGAGAACAACAACACACTACCTTAGATGTCATATGGATATCAATTCATAAAAGTGAAGCTAATATAGATTTACAAATTAAGAAATAACACGGATTGGAACAATCGGAGATGTTCACGCATTACATGCCTCCAACTCAAAGTTTCTTATATCTGCAACATGAGAAAGGGAATCTCTCCAACTGTGAATTCTTTGGGGGAAGTATCATGCCTTTTCTTCATGTTTGTGCAGGGATTTAGCGTATAGTCCATTTTGAGCTTCGTCCACCCATGAGAGATAAAAAGGCTTAACATTGTAAAATACAGTCACAATGGTAGCCCCATGCTTCTTGTAATCCACCATGAGACAGAGGTCATCAAGACATCATTTCGGATTGGCATAGTTTTCAAAGAAAATTTCTATTTGGACATAGCTGACTTAGAAAAAAACTTCGATTTGAGAAAGAATTCTTTTTCCAACCTGTAATTTTGGTCGGTCAAAAAACACTCACAATCCATGAGAATTAAGGCGTTGATAGAGATGTGAGGTGATGTTTTTTTTTTACATAAAAGCTACAGTGATCAGAGAGGATCTCGGCAGATCAGTTGCACAGGTGCATCATCAGTATTCAGTCTCATCAGTTTTGACAGTATTGTTAAGGTTCAAGTTGTTCAGGTGATGCTAATGGCTTTCATGGTGATGGTTTTGTACATGGCTGTTGACATGTGATTGTCGTCAGTTCCGCCAGGATTTGGTCATTGACATGTGTTTGTCGTTCTCCTCACAGGATTTGGGTTTTGTTGTCCACTCGCAGATTGATCATCGATATGGGTGAGTCGTCCGTTGTAGGGGTTCGATATGGTTTGTCGTCATGTGATGACGTCACAAAAGTGGCTTTGTGACGAATATGTGTGTTGGGTGAATGTCACTTTGTGAAAATGATTGTAATCAGGTTTTTGATGTACACTATGTATTAAACCCTAAAACTACATCTAAACCATAACCCTAATCCTATGAATCAAAATACATATAAACCTAATCCTAAGTCTAAACCATTACCTAAGTTCTAAACCTATAAAAACATTACAATACCGATCTATCTGTTAAAACCTAACACATATAACATAACTCTAAACCCTTTCGGCCTATGTCAAAAAAAATAAAAAATAGTACAAATACATTAACACAGTCATAAGCCACAACCTCGACCGTGTGGGAGAAGACCACGACTATAGTGGTCATGTGAAGAAAGTGTAAAGCTATCGGGGTAGCCATAACTTAGTCCCTAACCGCTATCGAAAACCATGTCAGGATAGCTGGAATGTGAGCGGGAAGTGTAAAGCCACTGGGGTTAGCATAAACGGAAGTCATAACTACGGAGTCTAACCGCATCAGAGACCACAGGCATAAACTATCACATGTGAACAGAAGGGTTAGCATCAGGAGTTAACCATTCGGTTACAGTTGACCGTAGCAGAAAACCGTAACAACAGTTGTCACATGCAAGCCAGAACCATTAGAGCACCATCAGCCGAGACTGCTGGGGGAAAGCACAGAGGTGGCAGCCTGTGACTAGTCACATGTAACCTTCAGCCTCCTTCGCTTTGTCAACAAAGCCACCAACAGTTAGAGATTTAATATAATGTTATTTTTGGGTTTTTGAACTTAAGTTTTGGTTATTTAATTCAAGGACCTTGTAACAAATGCCTAAGGTGGAAAAATTTGATAAGACCAAAACCAATAAACACCAGATTGTAGCCTATTCTTTCCTAAACTCAACCTAAGGAGTTCGAATGCACCTGGTAGATGTTAAAAAGGCAGTTTTGTTTCAAATGGTGATTTATAAATACATGAAAGTAAGAGGTCACGAAGGAGGAAGATGTTAAAGTAGTGGTGATTGTGTTGTGTGCCATTTGGAATAATAATAATAGATCGATAGATAAATAAAAGTATTAACCTGCCAAATGATGTGCAGGCAACAGATTGATAGGAAGTTTGAAGCACAAGTAATAGTAACAATGAAGCAGATGATGTGTAGGAAGGCATACTAACAGGAAGTTTGAAGCACCAAACCCTTAGATGGAAAAAAGAAAAAGCAAGTGTGGTTTCCTAAGTAAAGATTCAGTGGTTTTGATCATTACAAAGACACAGTTACCTGGAAACCACAACTCTGTAATTACACATTGGGCATTGTTATGTTGTGTAAGGCCTCTTTATCACTCCATCTTTACCACATCGTGTTGTGTAGGCACGAATAGTGTAAACATGTGAATTTTTCATTGCCTTGATATGGGGACTTGTTGAGCCTCTAGCAACCCATATGTCTCCCACACCATCCGACTCCCACTTTTCATCTACCTCTGTTTAGTGTCTATTTTTCATTAGGGTATGTGATGGTACATCATGCATGACGCTATATGTATGCCCCATGGGGATAATTTCCTATCGTTTCACGTTTTCAAATTAAACATGCAAAAAAAAAATTTGAAATTCTGGAAAATAAGCCAAGAAAAGCAGTCACATCCAAATGGTAGAACATGCTTTTGGTGGATAGCTTGTCGCAGACTCTGTACAATTTCTAAGGGTGTGATCTCAGAGTTGAATAAAAAAACCCAAAAATGGTTGGTTCCTTTAGTGGGTCATTTGCAAATTTAAAGGGATTTTATTGATATGTTTTTATGGAGACCACGACAAGAAAGTTTCCTTTGGAAAAATATTCATCATCATGTGAAGTGAGTTCTAAGAAACAATGCATTGTTACCGATAGTGACAATGAAGTGGCCTTGAAAATAGCTCAAAAATCAAAGTCCTCAGATGAAAGTTAAACCAGGACCAAATCATAGTGCTCGTTGCCTTGATTCCAACAGTGTGAATGAAACTCAAATTTGTGTCTATATGTTCAAGTTATAGCTCGTCAAAGTTCTAGTCAAACTTGGCCAAGTGGCAATCACTAATGAGGCAAAAAATTGTCAGAGTCCCGAGGCACGAAAAATGGTGGTTGGAAAGGGTGAATTTATTGCCTTCTTAATTTTCTTAATAGCCCTTAAATTCTTACGGAAAATTTGTGTATAGTGGCCTCTATATATAAAAATCAAAACTTTTTGGGTTGGCAGGCCACCAACCCCGCCACACGAGACAATGGTTATGTTAAATATATTACAAAACGAGTGGGTGGGCCACCACTGGTGGACCTGAGCAATCCACTGAACAATGATGTAACTTAAATAAAGTGTGGAGTTGGCGGGGGTTGAACCCGCCTGGGCCGGTAGGCCAGCACGCCACTCGCACAACTCCAAGTGGCATCCTCCCATATGAACTTTGCCCAAAAACTATATTGCACCAACCTTCAAACAAAACTACCAAACAATAATATGTTATATTGGGAGCGATGGGGGTTTGAACCATTTCCACCCTCGACCTAAACTGCTCTGCCACCAACAATCCACATCTCATTCATTGGTGGCTCTGCCCATCATTTCTATTTAAACCTTCATTTTCCCATTCAAATGAGACCGTGGAGGGAGAATTGTTATTTTTTGGTAGGATCAAAAGTGCTCTAGCCATGAAAATTGGTGAATAGGCTAAGGCATGGGATCTCTAAAGAACCCATAAATTTTTTGGTGAAATTCCACCCGGATTGTATTTTATTAAAATAATTAATATTTTGAATGGGTTCCTAAGTCTAAACTTAGGGAAATTAAAATATTAATGGTTATTAATCAAAATATGGGTGAGAATGATCTAGAAGGTAGATCAAGTCATGTTTTAATCTTAATCATTGATTAGAGACTTAATATCAGTCGTTGAAGACTCAATATGCAAAGTAGAAAATGGAGGCTTGGGGTTCATTTGGAGATACACAAAGAGAGAGAGAGAGAGAGAGAGAGAGAGAGAGAGAGAGAGAGAGAATTGATTTGGAGTTCAATTTCTGGCGCTAGGAAGCTGAGAAATTCGAATTAAGTGATCATTCAACAACAGAGGGGTAGTGAGAATCTGGAAGGAATTTCTAGAGAATACTGATAGAGAGATGAAGAGAGCTTGTAGAGAGGCAGCGCAGTAACCAGAAAAGGTTGATGTTGGGCCAGTCCAGGCCCACGTAGTCCCTACACAGAGCCAAAAGGGTCAGCGCAGAGCAGAAAAGATGCTTGTCACGCAGAATCCAAAACTATCAAAAGAGGCAGAACTGTCAGGAACTACCGGAATAGTTGGGTGAGTTGACACAAAGGGCAGAGAAGCTTACGCAGAGCCTACGTAGGGCCGGTGCAAAAATAGTAGGGGTTAGCCAATCTTGTGATGGATCAGCCGGAATTTTGTTGGGTGAAGTGAGGTAAAACTCACTCAGATTTTCCTCCAGTATTTTCTCTGTAAAGGATTTTTAGTTGAGAATCCTATATTTGTATTCAGATATTTCTCATGCATAATAATAAACCCTCAAAGTTGTTGCACCCGTTTTCCCTCATTGGTTTTTTCCGGGGACTATTGTGTCCAAAAATAAGTGTGTCATATGTATCTTGTTCTTTTCTCTATTTTTTGTTTCATGAGATAAAATATTTAGTTAGTGTAGGTTGCAAAAGTAGTTTGCTTTAGTATTCCAAAGAATAACTTGATGAGTGTAATTTAAAAATCAAGTAGGTGAAGTAGATTCATATTTGCTGCAGTAGGGGTTTCTTCAGTAGTTTCAATTTTTAGATGGTATCAGAGCATTGATTTTGAGGTAGGGAAGATCGGATTCAGTGATGAGCAGTGAGACCGAAAGCGACACTTGGCAGCAATTCGAATCCCCTTGAAGCGATTGCGCAATCCTTGTCGAAAAGTATATCCGAGGAAATATCTCTTTGAGTGAGATGATGGAGAGGTATGATTTCCAGTTCATGAGTTTGCAGATGCAGAGGGAGTGATACAAAAGCCTTGATGTAGTGCTTTAGGGCACAATTTCTACCGGGGCAGAAATCCTCTAGAAAATAATGAATACATGTAGAAGGGAAATTTTCTCCTCAAAGAAATTTCCGCCAAAAAGTTTGAATTTCTCACTTGCTAAGCAACTAAGTAGTGCTAAGTAGTGACTAGAGGAGTCAGTTCAATAGTTTGGTAAGATGGCATCACATGGGCTCGGAGATCAGGGTAGGTTGGAAGCTGCTTCCAACTATGTCATATGGAAGACTAGAATCATAGTTGTTCTGGAGGAACATGATCTCGAGACCTACATCAATAGTGTTGCATTTGTTCTTGTTCACAATGATCAAAAGAAGAAATACAAGGTCGTGCAGGGGAAGGCAACAAGGCTCATTCTTGATGGAGTTCAAGATCATGTGGTCTCACACTTGCAGGGAAATGATACAGTCCAAGAGATGTGTGAAGTCTTGTCATATCTATATGAAGGCTCTTCTGAAAAATAGAAGATGTATCTGGAGCAGAAGTTGCAAAGGACTTTGATGCAGAAAGGAGAAGGGTTGAACCTATATCTTTAGCATCTTTAGGACACCAGAGACTAGTTTACTGCAGTGGGGTCTATTAGCGCTCGAATCTACCTTAGGCTGAAATAAGGTAAAACTCGAGGCTACATCAAACCACGCTCAGCCTCGTAGCTAGCCCTACGAGGATAGGAGAGGGCTCTCTCCAGGTCAATCTCGGAAAACGGTAATAAAAAAGGCTCGAGATGACTGAATTGATAACTAATTTTAGGCTAGGTATGAAGTACAAGGTGTTTGAAATTGATTTTTTGAAGTTTTGTTGAATTCAAGGGAAAGGCAATTTTGGGTGCGGGGATGAGGCACAGCTTTGGCAGAGGTCTACTTGGGGCAATATAGGTGATTGTTTTGATGCCTTTAAAGTGATTTGAATGAATAGATCTAACAGGTGAGGAGCTAAGGAGAGCAAGGAAGTCTCAAGGATTCTCCTTAAACTGAAGAAAACATAGAAAATTAAACAAACTTAAAGGTAGAGCATAGCAAATTTATGGATTCTACCTTAACACTTCATTTGTTTAATTGCAGAAGATTAAATAGTGGTACACATACACAACTTACAAGTACTGAGAGAAACACACCATCAACACATAAAGCCACATGAATCCCAAATAGTGCTGCAAAACCCTGGTCTATCCTTTGCCAAAAATGCAGATAAAATATGTACAATAGTGTATCAAGCTATTCCCAAGAGTCCAACCCTGAAAATGACTAAGAGAATACATAATATAGGCAAGCCAACACATTCCCTTGCCTCTAGGGGTCTAGCTCATCATCCTAGGAGTTTTTTCAACCAATTCTAAACTAAGGACTACAATCTAGGCAGTCAAAACAACTTGCCTCTATAAGCTAGGAAACCAATTCATTCATTACATTTTTGCTATTTTATGAATGAATCATCTAGAATAGGTAAATAAGTGTCAAATTAACATAAAGTTCCATTAATTACATCAAGAAAGGTGAAAAATCCCATCACAAGTCAAAACTGGTCAAACTGGCTTCATTTGTTGCGCTGAGGAGGAAAACTGTGCCAAAAAACCCTGTGCGCCGCGCGCCTGACCCCTGTGCGTTGCGCGCCTTTCCACCTTCTTTTGGGGAACTTCTCGGCATCCAAATTGAGCTCAGGTTGGTTTGTTGGAAATCCCTAGATATCTACTTTCTAACCCAAGTGGAATTTTCCAATTTGGTGTCCATTTGATCCTCCAAAACTGCATTCTCCCAGAAGTACTTCCTGCTGTGCAAAAAGTGGCAGAAAGGTGATTTTCATGATGTTTTTGAACCTTTTGGTCACCCAGAACTTGATGAAATGTCTTGGAAATGGCTGATCATGTGTATTTCATCATGACAAATCCAAAACTGTAAGCCATCTATGGTTTGGACCTCCCCATCGTATGGGTCGCGTGCGGTGCGCGACGCGTAGAGCCAAAAAACCTGTTTTACAAGCCAAAAATTTTGAAACGACAAAATTTTCTCCAAATTTGCCCAAATTTGGAGTGAAGACCCTCCATCATGTACCATGCTCAACTAATGAAGCCTCGGCCAAAACTCGAAGTGAATCGGGCCCTTTGCGTTGTTTTTTCCCTTTGCTCAAACGCCTTTTGAGGATCTTCATTCTCGGTTTGCAAACATGCATGCGAGCCCAATAGTGAGTTTTCATATGGCGAAGCATGTCTTTTTCCCTGTTTTCCTTCGCCAACAACTTCTCCAAATGAGTGTTTACCCGGATGAGCATTGATTCTCGATCAATAGGTGTCAAATCACCGGGTCTTCTTCGGGCCAATTCCCGGTCTTCCCGGATTTTCTGCAGCTCATAAAGTTCATGCTCATCTTCCAGCTGTTTGTTGCACTGCTCCAAGTAGTTGATCACCCATTTAGCCATCTGCAATTTCTTATGCAGCGACTCATTCTCGGCCCTTTTCTCTCGGATGATCTCCTTTAGCTCCGAGCTAGGAGAGCTAGCATCAACATCAATGATATCCGTGTCTCGGCCTCCAGAAGGACCCTCATCATGCCTGGGCCTCTTGCCCCTATCCTGGATCTGTACCTGTGCTGAAGAAGATGGCGAGACCCCTTCCACATGATGTGGAGATAATACTCGTTGTGTCGATGAAGTCAACGAGACCCCTTCCACCCCGGGTGGAGATAGTACTCGCTGTGCCGATGAAGTCAACGAGACCCCTTCCACCCCGGGTGGAGATAGTACTCGTCGTACAGCTGCAAATAAGGGCTTGTGGCCTTTCTGATATGTCACATATACTGGAGCATCAACATGCTCGGTCTCAGGAATGTTAAACTGATGTGAAGGCCCTCCCTCATCATGAACTATCTCTAGAGGAGGCTGTAGCGCGGAAAAGTAATCACGGGAGATGAAATCCTCCCAAGCAATACCCTGCTGCGCCAACTAATGCATCACTAAGATTTTGATCAATGCATAGTGGTATATGCTCCTGTGCTGATGTGTCAGGCTCTTCCTCTATACTAAAGGCACCATCCTCTCTATGTTACGACATATGAAAAACGGAATATTCATCATACGTACCCGTGTGAAATGCATCAACAAACGGACGTGGTACGCATAGAGACGCGAGAATCTGCCCTCGCAGCTGAAATATCGAATGATGAGTTTCATCAATGGTGAAAACTCATCTTTCAGGAATATGAAAGGAAAGGCTGCGCTCAAGTGTCTGATATATCCAGGCTTGATATATGGCTCATAGTAATATCTATCTAGCATCTGGCGTTTGCTCCATTCCTCCCCCACATTTGGTATCCCGGTGGCCTGAGCAATAATGTCGGGTGACAAAGTAAAATTCACTCCAGCAAGGTTTACATGACCATCCTATAAATGTAGAACAAATAGACAGACTAGTTCCCGATGATGCTGAGTTTGTGAGATCATCTCACAATAATGGTAACATGATTGGCGCCGAAAACAATCCATTGCAAGTGGGCAAGCTTGCAATTGAGCCAAAGAAGTAGGCTCCTCCCTAACATGTTGTCCACTCTTGCCACCTTTGTGATACCTCCATGGCACATTAGGTACATTTACCTCCGGTGTAGAGTCACTATCATAATCCTGCTCATATACTGACTCAGTCTCTGACATGTTCTTTAGAAACAAGGTAGCTGGAATATAGATATGCTGATATACAAATGTGTGCAAAATTGACTGTAGACTTTTTGCTTTTTCTCAAAATGCTCTGACCAAGGGGACACAAATGATAAGGGAATTGTTAGGAAAAGGGAAACATGTAGGGAAGTGGGGAAAATGGAAATAAAACAAAGAATTCAGGGAAGGGAAAGGGACATGGAAATCTTGGAGTTTTAGGGTTTTGGGATGAGGTAGGGATTATATGTTTATAATAGAAGGGAGGGATTAGGATTTTGAGGGAGGATGGTGTGGGGTTTATGAGGAATTATTGGGGAAAATAATGGTGAAAATAGGGGATGGGAAACAAAGGAAATAGGAAAACATTGGCAACAGTTATTTTTGAAAACCCTACAGCAAACTTGGCATTTAAATCCTTACAGCAAATTGATGGACAAGGAGGGTTTTTACACTTGATTTTTCATGACAAATATATGATAATTTCTTTACATAAACCATCCAAAAACCAAGAAAAAGTCGTGAATATAAGCCTACCTGTGATTTGATGCATGAGAAGAGGTGTTTGAGTGGTTTCTGGGCAAAGTTTAGGCATAAACTTCTATGCGCCGCGCTCCTCACCCAACGCGCCGCGCGCGTATAAAATAGCACTGGAATTTGTCGCATGATGCGCCGCGCGCCACTGATGCGTCGCGCGCCACTGATGCGCCGCGCGCCCAACCTGATGCGTCGCGCGCCTTGGAAACGACCCAATTTGCTCACAAACTCTCAAAATTGCCTTAGAACAATTCTCTTCACTCTTGGAATGTGGAATGGGTTACAAATGAGGAGAAAATCTTCATATAAACCCCTTTTTGATTTTTGCTTGATCCAAAACCCATTTTCTTATGCTTGGCTGTTGACACTTTTTCGGCATTAATAGGCTCTGACCTTTTTGGTTTCCCCTTTAAAATTGGTTGAAATAATGATTTTCTCTGATAATTATTTGCAGGGATAGCTCTGATATGCTTTGGCAAAGGAGACCAAGGCTGCACTTGAACAATTGAAGAACTGAAAATTTTGACAATTTTTACAAAAATGAGGTGGCGACTTATCTTCAAAACAGAGTTTTGAAGAGAAGTCAAAATTCAGCTGTACAATGATAAAATTTATTGAAGTGATGATATATCGAAGACATCCCTCTGGCCTGCTGGTCTTCTAAGACTTTTCAAGACCAAATTGACTCAACCCTAGACCTAAGACCTAAAAATTTAAAACATGATTGTAAATGACCTTTGAAGATTTATTTTAATGAATAGACCTGAACCAGCAGTGCCAAGCATGAGGGGAATAAGTGACACAAACCGCTCCATCAGAGTTATGGCATGCCTAACGAAATGCAACTGATCAAATAATGCAACTGAAAAAAACTGATGGGACACCTGAACATGAAATGTAAAAAAGAGCTTTGATCTCTGACGGAGGGATAACTAGACTGACTCTAACATTGGCTCCAATGGGGATGGTAGCTCCTTGGAGATGCTAAGAACCGCAGATCTCTGTAACAGCTAGACAGTGCCTTCATCCATTGGGCGATGGAGTCATTATTCCGACACAAAATCTTGAGACTTTGACTGAAAAATCAAAAACCGCTTTGACCAAACTAGACTCAAAACTAAAATATTTAGACAACTGACTTGGCAAACTTAGACCAACTAACCTTCATCTTCAGAATTATAGCCTTCACCACGAGCCCCAGACTGAAGATGATAAGTTAGTTTACATGTGCAATAGAACAAAAGTAAAATGATATGTACAATGATGATGAAATGAGCAGAAAAATACTCAGAAGTAGTATCTCTTTAACAGCAGACCATTAATCGGCCCTCCAGGACATTCATCTCCATTCATCTCTTTGAGAAGGAAAGCGTTTTTGCCACGATATGCTGCAATATTGCAAGGACCCTTCCATAAATTTTCAAATTTTCCATGCTTTCCCTTGTCTTCATGTCGAGCATCCCATCTAAAAACTACCTCATCTAGCTGAAATGTATCCGCCTTTGCTTTTCGGTCATAAATCCTTTTGATGCACTCCTGCAACTTGCAAGTGTTTTGAAATGCCTCCTCCCATGTCTGTTGTAAATGAATCATCTGATTAATCTTTCTCTGCATAGGATCTTCCTCACTACCCGCTTCTTGCAGCAATTTGACTACCGGGACAGCAAGCGAAGTAGGAAAAACCATGTTTGTTCCGTACACCAACTCGAAAGGAGACATGCGAATAGACTTTTTCTGACTCACCCTATCAGCCCATAGTGCATTGATCAACTTCTTGTGCCAACCCTTTTTACTGATTTCCAACAATTTCTTAATGATATTGACCAAAGATTTATTAGATGACTCGGCCAATCCATTTCCTTGAGGGTGGTATGCGGTTGAATGTCCCAAGCTAATATTGTACTTATAGAAAAACTCAATCATCCTTTTTGACTTAAACGTTGCTGCATTATCTGTGATTAACTTACTTGGACATCCAAAACGTGACAAAATATTGGTTTCAACAAAAGAGATAATTACCGCATCTGTGGCTTGTCGTGTAGGAATCGCTTCAATCCATTTTGTGAAGTAGTCTGTGGCTGTCAATATCCATCTATGTTGTCCTGACGATTCCGGATGAATTTCCTCGATGAAATCCAATCCCCACTAGTGAAATGGTGCGCTGACCTCAATTGGTTTGAGAGGCAAAAGCTGTAGTTTCTGCTTCCCTTCAAAAATTTGGCATTCATGACAATTTTTAACAGCCTTATATACATCTGAAAATAGCGTAGGCCAATAGTTACCTGCCCTTAGAATCTTATTGGCTGTGGTTTTCCAAAACAGATGGCCGCCGCAATCTCCTCTATGAAAGTCTTCCACAACTCTTTTGGCTTCCTCCTCTACCAAACAATTCAATAACATTCCACCAGGGTCTTTCCAAAACAATGCAGAATTTAGTATGCAGAATTTTGCAGCTTTCAATTTCAATGTTCTACTCTTATTTCTCGGCATTCCAGGAGGTGAAGACAAATTCTGAAGTACATATAAAATGTCAGCATACCAAGGAGAAGAAAGAAACATATCAGATACCTGAATGGCTGAATTCTCCTCATCTTCATCGGACATGGCAGCAATCAAATTTATATCTAGAACTTGCAAATTCGTTTCAGTCATTAACTTGGCAAGTCCTTGTCCTTTGATTAGTTTGGTTGGTTTAATCTCCACATCATACTCTAACAACGCATCAATCCACTTACCTCGTCTGCCTTCTGGATCTTCTTGTACTAAAATATCTTTAACTGCTGCATTAGGAACATAAGCTAGAATATGGGAATGCAATATATACACACGGAAATCTTTCAAGGCCTTTACAAGTGCAAGTGCTTGTTTCTCAATAATGTTGTATTTCAATGCTCCGTCTCTTATAATCCGATTGAAAAAAGCAATGGGCTTTTCAACTCCTTCGAGTCTCTTCTGCATTAATACATCTGCCAAAGTGTGCTCAGAAGCAAATGAGAACAGAATAAAATCCTGCGTGTAATCTGGGCTGATCAAAATAGGAGTTGAAGAAAGAGATAACTTCACTAAACTGAATGATTTCACTGCCTCTTCTGTCCACTTTATCTGATTGTCCTTTTTCAGCATGCTCGTGATCTCTCTAAGATGCTCCGCTAGATTTGGAATGAAGCGACGCAGAAAATTCAGTTTACCATTAAAGGACTGAATTTCTTTCTTGTTCCGAGGCTGTTTAATTTGTTGAATGGCTTCAACACGTGCAGGGTCAACATGGATGCCATCTTTAGATATGATATGGCCAAGAATTTTTCCCTCATCCATGGCAAAAAGACTCTTTTTTGGATTCATCGAAATGCCATATTTTCTGCACTTTTGGAAGACAATTTTCAAATGATACAAATGTTCTTCATCAGAATTTGAAAACATAGTTAAATCATCAAGATAAACAACCAAAAATACATCTTTCTCATTGGCGAAAGCCATGTCCATTGCATGCTGAAAGGTGGCGCCTGCATTCTTCAAACCAAATGGCATTTTTGCATAATGAAATGTTCCTCATGGAGTGGTGAACGTTGTCTTGTCACAGTCATCTTCATGTACTAAAATCTGATTGTATCTTGAATAGTCGTCGAGTAGTGACATCCTTGATGCTCCAACTACTCGCTGCAATATATGGTCCATTTTGGGCAACGGATAATTGTCCTTTAAGGACACCTTATTCAATTTTCTAAAGTCAATACATAAACGGATCTCACCTGTTTTCTTTCTCACGGGCACCAAGTTTGATATCCAATCTAAAAATCGAATAGGCACAATAATTCATGACTTATACAATCTGTTTACCTCTTTCTCAATCGATGGTAGCAGCTTTGGATTGATTCTCCTCAACTTTTGATGAAAAGGCTTCTGATTTGACTTAATGGGAATGGTATGATGAATGATATTTGTGTCATATGTTTTTAAATCTGAGTAATCCCATGCAAAAACATCAGAAAATAAAGACAACAATTTCACATATTATGCTTTTACCTTTGGTGACAATGACTTTGATAGCTTTACCATCTTGGGATTCTTAGTTGTCCCAATGTTTACTTCTTCAACACCCTTTTCAGTTGGTCTCAAGGTCGGTTTGCGGGCCACATCATCTTGGTCAAAGAGTTCCTCTAAAGGAATCAATCCCTTAGGAATGATGTTATCTTTAAGTTGCAGCACATCCATTTGATTTATTTGTATATTATCACTACCATCATCATGTTCCGTATCTATGGAGGTATCTTTGAACTTACCCTTATTTTGCAGAAATTGATTAATCTCTTCATCATCTTGAAATACTTGCCAACATCACTGATTTTCTGGAACGGTGGGACGGTGTTTCACATGAATCTCAAACTTGTTACTAGAATTCATTGGAATTTTTAAGTTGCTCGTTGCCTTAGCAAGTCCATCAGCAACACCATTTTGTATGCAAGGCACACATGTCAAGGTATGATCAGAAAATAACTTCAAAATATCTAAGACTGCATTTCGATATGCCCTCATGCGAGGATGCTTGGTCTGAAACTCACCCTTAACTTGCTTTATCACCAACTCGGAATCACCATAGACTGAAATCTTCTTCGCTTTCAGCTTTCTAAGAATCTTAAGGCCAGCAATGAGTGCCTCATATTCCGCCTCATTATTTGAACAATCAAATGCTAGTTTATAGGAACACACCCTCACCTTGCTTGGAACTTTGTCTTGAGTGGAAAAGGGGCTTCGAATCCATACACCAATACCAGCACCATCACTACCTACTGCGCCATCAAAATCCATGGTCCAAAGACCATCTTCATCCTCCTCCAAGTGTTGAAATTGTACTAACTCTGTTTTTTCTGTTTGATGCCCCTTAAATTCAGCTGTTTGCTCCATAGTAGCTTGCTTTTCTCCTCTTTCCTTTTGTAGAACTTCTCTGAAATTTTCAGTGATCTCTGGTATATCTTCCGCCTGAACTAACTGACTATCTAGATCATTAAAACTATCAGCAAATAAAAAAAACGACTCCAAATCTGTATGTACATAATTTACAGGATGATTGATTGGCTTCTCTTTGCTAGTTATCATGTATTTCATCTTTTGCTCTCGATATAGCTTTCTCATTTGACCGAAGACTGGAATTGTAGCATGAGAAAAGTCTAACTGTAGAGTACCCTTCAACTTAGCTCCCCAAGATCTTGAAAGTAGCATACCAAAACGTGGAGGAATGTCCGCCACAACCACATCCATCAAGACATTCTTCGCTGGAATTTGGTCTAAGCTAACAACCAAATCTTTGATGAGCCTGATGCATCTCACACGGCTGGAATCAAATGAATATAAATCATGATATTTCCTTGTAATGTCTAGCCCCAGCTTCTCCATGATCGCCTTTGGCATCAAATTGTGCGAAGCACCCAAATCGAACATAGCATTGTGCAAAACATATTCATGCAATCTCAAACTGATATAAAATGGAGGAACATCACTATCAGGGGACACACCATCCAGTGCTGGCCCAAATATCAATTCTGGCTGATCATCTTCAACATTCACCGTGTCAAACATGGGATCAAAATTCAGAATTTTAGATACTTGACCTCGGTAGCTGCTGTTTTTCATGATTTCAGTCAAAGGAATAGATACTTTTAATTTGGAAATTTAATTTTCCAAACTAAATGCTGAAACTTTGTTGACTTATTTGACTGGAACTTCTCTCCTATCTTTGATTATACTTGCCTGATTTGTCCTTTCTGCTGCTGATATCTTGCTAGTTGTGGGATCAATTGTCTCCTTTCCTTTCTTCTGTGGTATGGGTGAATCCGTCTTTGGCGTTGTAGCTTCTTTTCTTTTCTGAATTGGATTGATGGGCACATCTCGGTTTCTCAATGAATACTGCTTCTGTTGAGTGGACAAGGCATTCAAATATCCTCTTTGGTAATCATCTAAATCTGCATCATTTGCTAAGATAAAATCATCATCTTTCTTGGAATTTGAACTTTCTCCATACTCTTCTTCTTCAGTGATGTAAATGGGAAGATCATCAGGAGTAAAGAAGTTATTTTGGTCCCCTACTATATCAGCATCGTCATCTGAATATTGACTCACAAAATTCTGCAAAAGAGGAGTCTTAATTTGTTGTTGGGCTGCCGGCTCTTGTGCTCTTTGTTCACGCTGCTTAATTCTGAACTGTGGTTGTTGCTAGCCACGGTAATTTGGATTACGAATCTGCGTTTCTGATTTGTCAAGGTTCATTCTTTTGAACATTTCATGAAGCCAAGGCAGTTCTGATGTAGACTCTTCCTTTATAGTCACTCTTTTCTCTGCTTTCAACCGTGCTCTCTTATCATTCAGATTCGCCTCAACACTAACAACAATCTTTTGCATATCTTCTAAAGTAGGCGGATCTCTATCCCGTAATGAATAAGCCATTTCTGGATCAAAACCATCCAGGAATTTGAGAAGAGCTGATTTTCTAGATTTTCTTAACTCATCCGGAATAGCATTATAAACTGTATTGAACTTGATAATGTAGTCTTGGACAGGCTCACCATGATTGCATTTGATATTGTTATACTCGGCATTGATCTGAAGTGGATCTTTTTTTTGGGTTGTGTTATATTCTTTCCACATATTTAACAGAGGTTTGAGGGGTACCCGTAACCCCACTTTATGGGGTCCGGGGCAGCACCCTGGAAAATTTTGGTTTTGGACCCTATGTTAGGTTGGGCGGACCCACTTATGGTTTTGTGCATGATTTTCGCACATGTTTTTTGGACACGATGGTTTTCAGTCCATGGTTTTGGACGCGATGGTCTTCGATCCATGGTATTGGATACTTTGGCATGTATAAATATGTATTGTAACATTGAAAGGAACAAAATGAAAAATCAAGCTGGTAGTCCCGGTTTTGGGATCCAGGGGAAAATCTCTGTGCATATGTGTTTTTATGTGTTA
>APFE030207874.1:0-11044 GCA_000404065.3 Pinus taeda
AAATATTAATGTGTATTAGTATAATATGGGTGAGAAAGTTCTAAATAACGAGGATCAAGCCAGATCTAATCTTAGCCATTGATTAGGGACTTAATCTCGACCGTTGAATCGTCAATAGGAAAAGTATAAGAGGAAGCTTGAGCGTCAGTTGGAGACACACCAAGACACCATAATTGATCAGTCAGTTTGGATTTTCTGGAGCGGGGTTTGCTGAGAGAATCGAACCATGATCTATTACAGCGAGGCGCAGTTCAGCACAAGGCCGAGAATACATAGCAAAGAGGCAGAGATAGTGCCAGAGAGACAACGCAAAGTCTGGAGAGGCTGATGCAAAGGCAGCTAGGACTTATGAGAGGCTAAGGAGGCCAATGTGGGTGACGCCGAGGGCCAGACGGCTGACGCAGACTGCAATATTTTAAAACTCTGACTCTGACTCCAACTTGGCCGAGGGTCGACTCTGACTCGGTATCGACTTCGCTGGCTCAATTTCAATGACTCGGTCGTTGTAAAAAATACATTAAATATTTTTTTTAATAAAAAAAACATAATTTTAAAGATTTTCATTGATGTTTCCAAACACACAACATTAGAATATAGCTAGAAGACAACATATGATCAAAGTAGGCTCATGAATATATCCATTATATCAAAATGGCACCCAGTGCACTGTCCAATACATACATGATGATGATATAAAGATCAAAACAAAAACACATAACCAAGGAGGCTAGAAATGGCCTGTACAACAAAAGTAAACTGTGACTAGTACTACTGGCTACTGCTAGAGGAGTCAAGATCATCTGGCTCAACCTCTGGATCAGAGTCAGATAGGCCAGCCCATGGCTCCTCATCATCATCTCCCACTGCATCTGTAGAAGTGGTAGCACTAGCAAGCTGTGCAACAGCTGCAAACTGAGATAGACGAGATATGTGCTTCTGTCGTGGCTAAGCAGAGGAAGCACCTGCAACTGGAGGACTTGCTGGCCCTGAGGTTGGTACAAGTGGATTAGGATTTGCATTCAACTGAATATTATGTTCGAGCGATGCCACTGTCTGTAAATCATAATCAATATCCTCATCAGAATCAAGCTCTGCTGGATGACTCTCCACTACCCAATCTGATGTTGGATCAATGTCTTCTAACACAATGGGATCTGAATCAGGTCTTTTGTTCAGCAATTGGTTGTGTCTGAGCCAGAGGTTGTATTGGACATAAACTAGATCATTTAACCGCCTTTGATCCAAACGGTTTCTCTTCTTCATGTGAATCCTCTCAAAGACAAACCAATTGCGCTCACACCTAGTAGCACTGCAAGTTTGACTCAAAATATGAATCGCAAACTTCTGCAATTCAGGACAATGGCTACCAAAAGCCTCCCACCATTGTGCTGCAAAAAACATGGGAGTGTAATGAGTTAGGTTAGTAAAATTACAAATTATATCCAACTTTCAAATTATAAACGATTTAACAAAATAAGTATTAAGAATTTGAAAATTGAAATTTTTGTTTACCTGGCTCATCTGCTTCCCTTGCAATCTTTGTTAGGTTCTTGCCAAAGGTAATTGTGGCTTTGTTGAAGGTTGTGACCTGTCAATGTATCTCCAGCTGATCACACTCCAATGGGATCATGCGATCAATGCAATCAATCAATCCATCTCTAACCTCCCCCTTCAAAGCTCCTACCGCCTTAGCTTTATAATGATATTGTGGGTTAAAAAAAAACCCAGTTGCATGTATAGGGCGATGGAGTTGATTGTTCCATCTTTCATCAATGATTGCTCAAACGGACCCATACTTAGCCACTTTATCCTTGTATGCCCTCTTTATTTTCTCCTTTGCTTGATCCATAGCCTCATAAATGAAGCCCATAGCCAATCTTTCCCCATCCACCAACGCGACACCTTAACCAGTGGCTCAGCAAGCTTCACAATCTCTGCTGCCTTTCTCCAAAATATTTCTTCATTAACTTTCTTTTTCAATTCTTTGTCTTCTTGTTTGCGAGACCACTAGCTTTGATTCCATTCATCACTAGAAAATATCTTTTGCAAGTTTCTATGTTGTGAAAGCATAGATTGCAATGTCACAAAATGAGTAGCAAATCTAGTGATGGCAGGCCTAATAATATCCTTGCCCCCTGTGTGTCTCCTCATAAGGCTCAAAATCCATGAATGATTGTAGATAAATTTTGTTATGCTTTTGGCATGATCTACAGTGTTTTTGACCCAATCTAATTTGCTAATATCCTCAAGCATGAGGTCTATGCAATGTGCAGCACATGGGATCCAAAAGATGGTTCTATGTTTTTCCTTTAACAGTTTACCAACAAGAACATAGTTAGAAGCATTATCTGTGATGACTTGAACAACATTAGCCACCCCCACTTCCTCAACAACCTCATCCAATAGCTGAAACAACAATTGTTCATCTTTTACCTTATCAGATGCATCAACTGATTTTAGAAACATGGTTCCCTATGGGTAGAAGATAAGAAAGTTTATGATGGTACGGTTCCTTTGATCAGTCCATCCATCTGACATGATGGTACATCATGTTCTTGCCCATGAGTCCTTGAAATCTTTCAAATACTCATTAATGGTGGCAATTTCTTTCTGCAAAAGATACCCCCTTATCTCATGCATAGTAGGGCCTTCGAAGCCTTTTCCAGCAGTATGTATGGCATCAAACATAGGCTCATAATATGGTGAACAGGAAGCATTGAAGGGGATATCAGTATCATACCACAATCTACATATGTAGTCACAAGCAGTTTCCCTCAATTATTTCTTCCAATGGTCATCTAAAGTGGGTTGCAAAGTTCTACTAGCTTGAGGACAATGTGCATCTGATGGAGAGGAGGGTGTGAAAGTGAAATAACTTTTGATATTCATATCACCCTTCTTCTTCATTTTACCCTTACCCTTTTCTTGAATAGACTCCAAAGAGGGAGGAACATATCGGAAGGGGTTGGATGCATCAATACAAGGGATAGAGGAAGAACCCTCAAAATCAAAATGGGGGTTGGTAGCCAGCATTTTTTTTATACTCCTCTTCCTCCCAATTTCAGCGTCTAACTCTTTTTGCCTAGCCTTTTCTTCTTTAAACCTAAGTTACTGGATCCGGTCCTCTGGGGTATAGGATCCACGGATCCACAGATCTTATCCGGATTCGGATCTGAATCCGCCTAAATACGTCCAAGAACCGACACGTGGCGTATTAATGTTTGTTAGCCACGGATGTTGAAATCTGGAAACGGATCCTGTGTCGCTTTTCCGGATTTCTAAGTTTTTTGCCATGTTTTTTTTACTTTGTAGACATTCGTGGTGTCTGCGGGAATCACATTTGGATCTCATGGGTCTTGTAATATTCCTAATTAGCCATGACTAATTGGAATATTCGATTTTGCTCAATTTTGCCTTCTATAATTATTAATAAATAAAAAGGTGAGGAAAGGGGGACATAACTCACTTTTTGAATAAAGTCACTCCCTAGTAGCACAACGTTGTGACTTAAAGGGGGAGCCAAGGGGGCCAAAGGCCCACGTAGACACTTGGAGGGACTGCACAGATGGAGAGGAACACGAGGCAAGAGAGAGGCTACTTGGAGGAGGTGGGCCTTAGGGTTTTGAGAGAGGCCAACACTATAAAGGAGAGAGGAGCCTCCTCATTTTGGCATTCGATTATGTTGCATTTGAGCTAGTCACTTCAACTTAGAGCACGCTGGTTGTTTAGCCTGTCTGCAACACTGTTTAGTGCATCGAGTGTCTCCGTTCGGAGATCTCACCCTTAGCCCCAGGGGACTTCGAGTGCCTGCTTGGGCAAGGTAGTTTCATTAGTCTTTTGCAGGAGGATCGATATTTGGAGTTGAGGAGGAACTGAGCATCTTGATGACTGCGCAGTCTTGAGAGAGGAGGACGTAGTCTCTTGGGGTAGGAGTTCCGGATTGGGTTTATGTGGAGGATTTGAGCTGGGAGATTGAGCAGGGGATCAGCCCTTGCATCTTGGAGGATTTTGGCAGAGTTTCGAGCAGAGTTTTGGAGGGTTCTATTCAGTGGCAGCGCAAAGCCTTGAGGGATAGCGTAGATCCTCAAGGGGCTGATTTTCGGGGGTCAGCCATTTTAGAAAAGCTTTCTAGGCTTTTCTGGGTTTTTTGAGCAGAAGTTGATTCCAGAGTTTCAACATTTTCTGAGGAGGGGAACACGCCCCAAATCCTCACTTGATTCCAGCAATAGCAGCAACACAGCAGTTCTCCGGCAGCTTGGACGCAGTTCAGAGAGAGACCATTTCATTACCATTCTGAGTGTATTTCTTCACTTGCCTTGTGCAAGTCGAGGTGCTATCTTTCTGATCACCTCCTGTACTCTTTCCATTACTCAGTATAATAGAATGCCTTAGCATTTCTCTCTGCATTTCTTGAGTATCTGCTTATATTCCATGTATACATTATTATGTTGCACTACTATTATTTTTTTTCTCTTAAGAGTCCATCTCTAGTTGGAGTTTGCTTGTGTTTGAGGGATATCCCTGAAAAAGGATATTACAGTGGTATCAGAGCATAGATCTGGCTCAGCCTGTGAAGCTAGCAGTCTTTGACTCCGAGGGAGAAGCCCTACATCTGTTACAGAGGTAGGAAATATAGAGATACTGAGCGTAGGTTGGAGAACACCTACAGAGAGGGAGACTGTGTTCGGGTGGTGGACATAGAATAGGAGGACCCTGTGGTGGACGCAGAGCAGGAGGATCCAATGGCAGGTGAGGACGGGAAGAGATTTGTAGACATGCTCCTCAAATCAGTGCAGGATCTGTCGAGGCAGATCGAGGTGATGGGGCAAAGATTCATAGCGGTGGAGGCTAAACAGCGTGAAAACCCACAAGTTTTCCAGGTTGGTGAGGGATAGGGTACATCCCACCATTTTGCAGAGCAGGGTGCCACTCAGCGTGATACTACTCAGCAAATGGCCTCACATGCCCCTACCCGCTCTACCATGCCCACTTTCCTAGGAGCAGACACAGGGGCCGGAGCCCAGCAGGAGGCAGAGCCCGGTCATATGGGCGATTATTTTGCAAAGTACCAAGCCTATGGGCAAGAGTTCAGGGATGCTCTCTCATTCAGAGACTTTGTTCAGCTCCAGCGAGATAGTAGACCCCGTGACCATCACAGAGGATACTGACATTATCATGATGGAGACACCCACCATACAGCTAGTAGATTCCACTTGCCTACGTTTGGTGGTTCATCAAACAGTTTGGCAAAGTCTTGAGTGGAGAAGCTAGACATCTATTTCCAGCTTAACCAGATGTCAGAGACAGAGGCCATCAAGGTGGCGACATTACATTTGGATGGTGAGGCCCAGGACTGGTGGTTCCATGGGTTGGTTACACTCGGACACTCCATAGTGACGACATATGCCGAGTTCACCAGGAGATTGATGGAGAGGTTTGACCGGAGGGATCCGGAACAGCACTTTGTTCAGCTGACAAGGCTCAAACAGACTGGGAACCCAGAGACCTACATTGCAGACTTCTTGAGGGTTTCAGTGATGGTGCCAAATCTATCCGCGGCACGGAGAATCTACATGTTTGTTGAGGGGTTAGCAGAGCCACTTCGGGGTCTAGTCAGATCCACTAGACCAGCCACACTTCATGATGTTATTAGCAGGACCCAGGACTTACAGGATGCCTTACCCAGGACCCAGACAACTTAGCCCCAGAGACAGGCTTTCCAGCCTAAGGGGAAGGATGTGAGGATTCCGCCTCCAAAGGGGAATCCAAGACAAGCGCAGATTGATGATGATGCCAGGAGGGAGCTGAATAAGAAGCAATTGTGCTTTACCTGTCAAGAGCCGTGGGCACCGGGACATAGATGTGCTGCTAGCAAAGCACATTTTATTGAGGTCTTCTCCGAGAGCAGCGGGGAATAGGATGAGGAGGATGATGTGGAGGCAGGAGATAGTCATGCCACACAGGATCCTTTGCCACCTCCACCAATAGCAACAGGTGGTGCAGCTTTTGCACCTACTGGAGGGGCCCTTGCAGCATTGCGAGGAGTTCCCAAGTATTTGATGCTGCGCGTACGGGGGACAGTACGTGGCTAGCGAGTATCAGTTTTGGTTGACAGTGGGGCAACCCACAACTTCATCGATGCATAGATGGTTGAGCGGAGAGGTATACAGACAGAGAGCTTCAATGGATTTTAAGTTTTGGTCCTAGGAGATTAGACCATGATGTGTGCTCGTTATGTCCCAGAGTTATCAGTGACAATGGTCACCTACACACTGACTGACCACTTTTTCATGGTCAATATTCCGAACACCAACATGATACTAGGTGTTTAGTGGCTTATCACTCTAGGGAAGGTCACAACAGATTGGAAGGCCCTAGAGATGGAGTGGGAGGATGAGAAGACAAGGAGGCATGAGAAGATACGGGGACAGCACACATATCCACCTCAGACTGTTTCGGCTCATCAGATGGAGGCAGTCTTCCGGAAGGGAGACGTAGAGTGGGAAGTGGAGCTGCGTGCATCAGAGGCAAGGACTACAGGGCAGACGGTGCACCCAGAGATATAGTCAATCCTCAACCAATATGCCATAGTGTTTGGGAAGATTCCGCCGAGACAGCCACCGGACCGGGGGTTTGAGCACACCATTGAGCTTGAGCAGGGCATACAGGCAGTGACTACTACTCCCTATCGGCATCCCAAGGCCTACTGGGATGAGATTGAGCGAGCCATTTAGGAGTTGTTGGCTCCTGGGCACATTCGGCCAAGCACGAGTCCTTTTGCTTCTTCCATGGTGTTGGTGAAGAAGAAGGACAGCATATTGAGGATGTGCATTGACTACAGGGCCCTGAACAAGAAGACACTGAAGAACAGATACCCCATACCCAGGATCGATGAGTTGATGGATGAGTTGAGAGGAGCACGGTTCTTCTCGAAGATTGATTTGAAATCTAGGTACAATCAGATTCGCGTGAGGGAGCAGGACATTCCCAAGACCGCCTTCAAGTGTCACTATGGGCACTTTGAATTTTTGGTGATGCCCTTCGGGCTAACCAACGCCCCAGCTACATTCCAGTCCTGCATGAATCACATCTTCCGCAGTCACTTAAGGAAGTTTGTGTTGGTGTTCTTTGATGATATCCTCATTTACAGCAGGACTTGGGAGGAGCATCTCCAGCACATTGAGACAGTGTTGCGCATCTTGGAGGAGCAGCAATTCTATGCCAAGCTCTCCAAGTGTGAGTTTGGGTTGATGGATATGTTGTACTTGGGACACATCATAGGGGTGGACGCAGTGAGAGTCCACAAGGAGAGGATCAGGGCCATCAGAGATTGGCCGGAGCCGAGGAACGTGATAGAACTTCGGGGATTCATTGGCATTTGTACTTACTACCGGAAGTTCGTCAAGAGTTTCTCGCAGCTTGCTGCACCCCTGACAAATCTGATGAGGAAGAGGGCATTCAGTTGGTCGGATACAGCGCAGCGAGCCTTTGACAAGCTCAAGGAGGTTATGAGTAGCTACCCAGTGCTTGCATTGTCGGATTTTTCGCAGCCATTTGTTTTGGAGTGTGATGCATCGGGAGAGGGGATCGGCGTAGTGTTGATGTAGGGAGGTCACCCTATAGCCTTTGAGAGCCGGAAGCTCCTTCCGCACGAGAGGTTGTATTCTATATACGACAAGGAGATGTTGGCCATCATGCATGCATTGGCCAGGTTCCGACAGTATTTAGTGGGTAACAGGTTCAGGGTGAGGACTGATCACAACAGCCTTAGGGTCTTTTTGGAGCAGAAACAACTACAAGAGAGGCAACATAAGTGGATCAGTAAGATCCAAGCGTATGACTTTGACATTGAATATGTCAAGGGTAAGAACAACGTGGTAGCAGATGCCCTTTCACATAGACCAGCGACGTTGTCTCTTACAAGCTTGGATACAGATTGGAGGGCTCGACTCTTAGTAGAGTACTCCAAGGATAGATTTGCATGTGAGGTTCTAGATGGCCAGGTGGCGGATGACAAGTACAGGGTGGTCGATGAGATCATCTACTACAAAGACCGGATCTTCTTGACTGAGGGATCTCAACTCAAGAAGAAGATACTTCAGGCATCACATGATTCACCATTGGCCGGCCATCAGGGGTTTACCAAAACCTACAGGCCCATCAGAGAGAGGTTCTCAAGGAAGACGTACCACAGCATATCCGGGAGTGCGATATTTGCCAGAGGAACAAGGGGGAGATGAGCCATCCCGCAGGATTGCTGCAACCTCTTCCCATTCCGGAGGGGAAATGGGAGTGTATTTCGATGGACTTCATCACAGGGTTGCCCATGGTACAGGGCAAGGATTGTATCTTTGTCGTCGTTGATCGACTGAAAAAGTACGCACATTTTTTCGCCATACCCGCACACTACACAGCATCGCACATGGCCGAGCTATTCTTCAGAGAGGTCTTCAAGCTGCATGGTCTCCCTAAGACCATCACCAATGATAGGGATAGCCGTTTCATGGGTGGGTTTTGGCAAGAGCTTTTCCAGTTGGTGGGGACGGAGTTGATACCGAGTACCAATTATCACCCACAGACAGACGGGCAGACAGAGATAGTTAACAAGTCGCTGGAGGGCTAGTTGCATAACTATGTCAGTGGGCAGTAGCAAGCATGGCTGAAGTGGATACATCTAGGGGAGTATTGCTACAACACTACACATCACATGTCCATTGGTATGTCACCATTCTATGCTTTGTATGGATATCATCCTTTATCTTTTTCTGACATGATGTTTGGTGCTAGCAAGGCTCCGAGAGCCAAGATTTGGATCCAAGAGAGTCAGCATATTCTCCGAGCTCTCAAGGATAATATGGCTACAGCACAGAACCAGCAGAAGCTATATGCTGACAAGGGTCGAGTGGAGAGACAATTTGAGGTAGGGGACTTGGTCTACCTATGATTACAACCATATCGATAGTCGTCACTACCCGCTTTTATGGGCCATACAGGGTGATACGCAGGATTGGACAGGTTGCGTATGAGTTGGAGCTGCCCCACGGCAGCAAGATTCATAACGTTTTTTATGTATCATGCCTGAAGAAGGCATTGGGGCAGCAAGTGACAGTGACAGATGAGCTACCACCCACAGATGATGAGGGGCATTTGGTGTTGCAGCCAGAGGCTATTATTGATACCAGGGAGAGGCAACTGCGGAGCAAGACGATCCGGGAATTCTTGGTGAGGTGGAAGAATTTACCGGATGAAGATGCCACTTGGGAGAGTGAGAAAATTTTGCAGCATCCATCACTTCAATTGCTTGAGGACAAGCAACATTTTGCGGGGGGAGACTGTAACATTCCTAATTAGCCATGGCTAATTGGAATATTCGATTTTGCTCAATTTTGCCTTCTATAGTTATTAATAAATAAAAAGGTGAGGGAAGGGGGACATAACTCACTTTTTGAATAAAGTCACTCCCTAGTAGCACAAAGTTGTGACTTAAAAGGGGAGCCAAGGGGGCCAAACGCCCACGTAGACACTTGGAGGGACTCTGCAAATGGAGATGAACACGTGGCAAGAGAGAGGCTATGTTGGAGGAGGTGGGCTTAGGGTTTTGAGAGAGGCCAACGCTATAAAGGAGAGAGGAGCCTCCTCATTTTGGCATTCAATTATGTTGCATTTGAGCTAGTCACTTCGACTTAGAGCACGCTGGCTATTTGGCCCGTCTGCAGCACTGTTTAGTGCATCGAGTGTCTCCATTCGGAGATCTCAACCTTAGCCCCGAGGGACTTCGAGTGCCTGCTCGGGCAAGGTAGTTTCATCAGTCTTTTGCAGGAGCATCGATTTTTGGAGTTGAGGAGGAACTGAGCATCTTGATGACTACGCAGTCTTGAGAGAGGAGGACGCAGTCTCTTGGGATAGGAGTTCCAGATTGGGTTTATGTGGAGGATTTGAGCTGGAAGATTGAGCAGGGGATCAGCCCTTGCATCTTGGAGGATTTTGGCAGAGTTTCGGGCAGAGTTTTGGAGGGTTCTATTCAGTGGCAGCGCAAAGCCTTGAGGGATAGCGTAGATCCTCAAGGGGCTGATTTTCAGGGGTCGGCCATTTTAGAAAAGCTTTCTATGCTTTTCTGGGTTTATTGAGCAGAGGCTGATTCCAGAGTTTCATCATTTTCTGAAGAGGGGAACACGCCCCAAATCCTCACTTGATTCCAGCAATAGCAGCAGCACAGCAGTTCTCCGGCAGCTTGGACGCAGTTCAGAGAGAGACCATTTCATTAACATTCTGAGTGTATTTCTTCACTTGCCTTGTGCAAGTCGAGGTGCTATCTTTCTGATCACCTCCTGTACTCTTTCCATTACTCAGTATAATAGAATGGCTTAGCATTTCTCTCTGCATTTCTTGAGTATCTGCTTATATTCCATGTATACATTATTATGTTGCACTACTGTTATTTTTTTTTTCTCTTGAGAGTACATCTCTGATTGCAGTTTACTTATGTTTGAGGGATATCCCTGAAAAGGGATATTACAGGTCTCATATAGACGTAGAGTAGATAGTTTTGCAGAGTTTTTTTCTTCCTTGACAATGCAGAGAGCGAATGACAACAAACAAAAAAACCAAGTGATTCATTGAGAGAGTAACCTCAGAGGGACAACGGAAGACTTTATATTGTCCCGAATATTGGCATTTTTGTGCTCTTATATGTATTTTTTAAATTATATTGCCTATTATTTTTAATTTAGAAAACATCAATTTTCCGTCCAAAATTACAAACTTTCACCACGCTGCAAAATCCATCCTAAATTACAAACTTTCAATGATCGATTGATGGAAACGATGCAGAAAAGCTAAGTTTCAAAGACAAGTCAGTCCAACATGAAATGGCTGTTGACTTAAAACTCGAAAGACGGCTAGTGGCATCAAGATTCGAATGCAGGGAAGCCAGGGGGGAAGTCGTGACATTGGCAGCCATTTTCGAACAAAATGTAATCAAAATAGACCTAGATTTAGTTTTGACTTATAGATCGGGATTTTAACATATATTTTTTTTCTAATT
>APFE030207874.1:11953-28917 GCA_000404065.3 Pinus taeda
CTATTATTAATTTTATTATATTTTTTAATATTATTATATTTTTTGTACTTGTCGTATCCTTGCCATATCCAAATTCTAGATTTTCAAAAAACTAGCGAATCCGGATCCATATCCGTATCCATATCTGAATCTGTATCCATATCCGAATCCTGGTAACTTAGCTTTAAACTTCTCAAAGTTGGCTAACAAATCCTTCCTAATCTCCCCAATTTCTGGTGATTCACATGGAGTAATTTGGCCTCTAATCCCCGCCAAGTGTTGTTTCAGACTATTAATGCCCCCAGGACCTTCCTTAATTTTTCTATAGCAAAATTTGCAATGCATTTGACTATCAACCATTTCAACATATGCCCAAGCAGCATCTTTCACTCTAGGTGCCATTTTTTCACTTGGAAATCAAAGGAAAAAAACTAAAAATGAAAACAAAAAAATAGCATTGCTTCAATGTTCATTTCTTTCACAAAAAACACTCTTTTCAATTTCCAGATTTGCACAAAAATATAAATAAGCAAAAACAGATTTTTACAAGTGAAAAAAAATACCTCTAGGCACAAACTGCCTCCTCAAAGTTGCTCCAGCAAACCAACTCCTCAATGTTGCTCCAATGGTTTCCCAAGAAGCTCCTCACTCCTATTACAATGCTTGCCCAAGACTCCTCACTGCTGCTCCAAAAACAAACTCCATAACTCACAAACTCTCACTCAAATTCTCTCAAATGCAATGAGATGGCTGTGAGGAAATGAGAGGGGTTGGGTGGGTTTTATAAGGTTTAGGAAAGGGGAATGGACCCCAAAGAACCTAAAGGCAAATTAAAAATGGGTTTGGGGTACCCAAAAAACAATTAAAAAAAAAAAATGTGTTGTTCTGGCTTTTTCGGGCCGCTGTCACCGAGCCGGCCGAGTAGGCTCGGACTCAGCCGAGACAGCCGTGTTATTACCTAGTCGGCCAAGTCGTTAGACAACTCAGCCAACTCGGTATTAACCCGGTCGGCCGTTCCGGTTCAAAGGCCGTGTCGACCCGGTGGGGGCATGACTCGGACCAACTCGGCTAAGTCAGTTTCGAACCGACCGTTTTTCAAAACAGTGACGCAGAGAGCCAAGGGGCTAATGCAAAGGCATCAGTAGCTGCGCAAAGGCTAGCAAAGCTGATGTAGGGCCAAGAGGCAACGCTGGGTGACTTTCGTGGGGCAGACTGAGTGCTGGTGAGCTGAGAGGGTGACAGAGCCCCTAGCAGAGTGACTCAAAGCAGTGGAGAAGCTTGGAGCAACTTTCGCTGTCCAGCAAAGGAGTTGTCGTAGTTGCTGTGGGATCGTTCATCCGGTGACTGATCACCTAGAATATTTGTCTCTGAGGAGAAGTATTACTGCAGAGGACATTCTCTGTTGGGTGAGCCATTTCAAGCACCCTAATTGTATTCAAAAACTGCATAATAATAAAACCCTCACTTTTCCCGCATTGGCTTTTCACGGGGACGATTGTCCAAAAATAAAGGCGTCCCTTGTGTGTTTGTCTCAATTATTTCAGTTGTTGATCTGTATATGTGTTAAGGCTGCATTTGTGTTTATTTTGGTATTTATATTTATAAATAACTTGTTAATGAAAAGAACAAGTAGGAGAAAATAAACTTGATAATTCAGTAGGGATTTCTGACGTGTCGGAGTTAGAAATTTCAACAGTCTGGACGGGAGTTCACCAAGAACATCAGTGCTCCTATGAGTTGATGATACTCAGAAGCATTTCCAAATTCAGGTCCAACAGCACTACCGCATAACTTCTTAAAGTTAAGTTCCATCGGTGTAGTCACAAGCGTGCAGTCCACCATCCCAAATCTTTCCAATATCTTCACAACATATTTTCTTTGAGAGAGGAAAATTTCACCTGGCTTTTGTTAGACCTCCAACCCTAGCAAATAGTGCATCGTTCCTAGGTCCTTCTTCTCAAATTCAGAAGCCAACTCCCTCTTACATTTGAGAATGAGTGGGTATGCACCTGTCAGAAAGAGGTTGTCCACATAAAGCACCAGAATGAGAGGTTTATCATTTTCAATCTTAAAGTAAAGGTTTAGATCAGCTTCACTTCTAGTGAATCCCAGCTTCATCAGATAGTTATCGATCCTCTCATACCAAGCCTGAGGTACTTGCTTCAATCCATAGAGAACTTTTTTCAACTTGCATACATGAGATTCCCGATCATGAACCTCAAACTCCTCGAGTTGTTCCACATAGACTTCCTCTTTGATTGAACCATGCAAGAAAGCAGTCTTGACATCCATTTGATGTAGGTTCCATCCTTGCAAGGCAGCAAGGGCTATGATCGAGCGGATGGTGGTGTATCAGGCAACAAGTACAAATATCTCATTGTAATCTACACTTTCCTTTTGAGAGAAACCTCGAGTAACAAAGCGAGCCTGAAACTTTTTTGCACTTCCATCAGCTCCATGCTTGATTTTGTAGAGCCACTTAGAGGTGACAATCAATTTGTCTTGGGGTCTAGGGACCACATTCCAAACATCATTCTTCATAATTGACTAGTATTCTTCATTCATAGCATCCTTCCATACTTGTTGCTTCACGACTTCTTCAAATAATGAAGGCTCATTTTGAATGATAGTGCTTATGGCGGTCAAATATCCTTGATAATTGTTCGGCTTCTTGCTTTCACGGAAAGTCTCCCTTGGTGGAATGTGCCTCTCAGCATCTTTGAGGCTCTCCCTAAGCCATGAGAGTCTCCTTTTGGAGGAGGATGGCTCATGAGGAGGAGGATCCATAGGTTCATCAACATCAGGCATCGTTTCGTCCTCTTTTGCACCCTGATTTCCGGTGTCAACCTCTTTGTCCTTCATTAGGATAAGAAGGTTGTTGATCTTCCTGAAGGCCATATCTTCGTCGAAGGTGACATCATGACTTATCTCAACTTCCTTTTGACCAACTACATAAATTCTATATACCTTAGAATTTTCACTATAGCCCAAAATGATTCATTTCTTCCCAGATGCACCCAATTTACTTCTTTTCTCTTTTGGCACATGAAAATATATGGGACTTCTGAAAATTTTGAAGTGAGAGACATCAGGCTTCTTACCAGTCAACATTTCTTCGGGAGTCTTGGAGTCCAATGCTTGATGAAGGCATCGGTTTTGAACATACACAGCGGTATTTGCAGCTTCAGCCCATAGAAACTTCGGAAGGCCTTGATCATGAAGCATAGCACGAACAACTTCTACAATAGAGTGATTCTTCCTTTCAGCCACACCATTCTGATCAGGAGTGTATGGCATTGTAGTCTCCCTCTTAATGCCAGCTTCTCTGCAATAATCTTGGAATTCACTGGATTCGTACGCGGTCCCATTATCAGTCCTCAATATCTTGATTTTCTTCTCGAATTGGTTTTCAATCAAGGCTTTGAAGTGTCGGAACCAAGTGAACACTTCATCTGTCTTCTTCAAGAAGTAGATCCAAGTCTTGCGAGAATAATCATCTGTAAAGATGAGATAATATAAGTATCCTCCCAAAGAGTTTACGTGCATCATACCAGATATGTCGAAGTGGATCAATTGCAATATATTTGTGGTCTTGCTATTACTTGAGGGGAATGGTCCCCTTGTATGTTCTCCTTCCGCACATCTCAGACACACACCTTCATGCTCTACTTTGAACTCAGGCATATCTGTCACCATCTGTCTCACATCGGGAAGGGCCTTATAATGAAAATGGGCAAACCTCCGATGCCATAGTTCAGATTATAGAGATGTGTCACAAGACATGGCTCCCAATGGACTTCCTCCAACTTGATACAAAGTGTTAACCATGAACCCAAGAATAAAAGCATCTTTAAAATTTCTTTTCCAAACACGTACCTTTCCATTGATGAATGCCACCTTGAATGCTTTGTCCTCCATCGCCAAGATAGACACCAGGTTCTTCTTGAGATCAGGTACATATAGTACTTCTTGCAAATGAATAGTGTTGCATTGATTCAATTGAAGGGTAACATTCCCTACTCCCTTCACAGGATAGGTGGCATCGTCTCCAAGGATGATCTCCAAGTTTGTCTCCTTTTCTATTAGATTACAAAGGGCTTCCTTACATCCGGTGAAGTGCCTTGAGGCACCACTATCAATCAACCAATTTCCCAAAGTGTTCGGGGAGAGGTAGTGGAGAGGGCCGATATAAGATGGTACTAGTTTTTCTTATTGTTAATAACATTGGATTCTTCATATGTGGAGTCCCTTGATTACTTGGAGGGTCGACCATTTCCTTGATGTCCCGCATTCCTTTTTCCTTTGCCATTGGACCTGCCATTCCTTTGATCATTGTTGTTGAAGTTTCCTCTAGAATGATTGTGATCATCATCATGCGATGTGTCCCTTCTATTTGGACACTCCCTTGCATAGTGGCCAAATTTATTGCAAACAAAGCACCTGCTCTTCCTTCCTCCCTTAGATCCAAGCTTTCCATGGAAGTGACCTTTAGACCCTACATTATTCCTCCTTTTCGCATGAGCGGAGAATGTAGTGGGATTGCTTCTATTAGAAGGCATTTCTTGCTCCACCATTCTTGTTTCTTCTTGAATGCATCTTGACATCAATTCTTTAAACCCTGGAATTTGATCATTGGGAGGACAGTGGTTCTAAATACATACCACTCCGATGGGAGTCATGCAAGGGTGGTGAGAGTAAGTTCCTGTCAGGAATGACTTCTCCAATCGAGAGTAGATCATTCTTGATCTCAGTAATCCTCAAAAAATAGGATTGAATATCCTCATCCTTGCCCTTCTTAATATCCTTCAACTTATTCTTGAGAAATAGAATTTGATTAGCATTATTAACCTTGAACATGCTGACCAACCTGTCGTAGATCTCCTTGGAGGTCTTCAATTTGAAGATGTAAGCCACCAGATGCTTATCAATGGAATCCCTGATAATATTCTTTGCTTTGACTTCAACCCTATTGTACTTGGTCTTCATAGCAGCGGGTGCATTTGAAGGAGGTTCAGGGATTTTACCATGCACATAGTCCATCACTTCATTTTCTTCCAAGGTCAAATCAAGAGACATCTTCCAACCATAATAGTAAGATTTATCATGGAGCTTGTCTTCAACCGGGAAGTAGGATGAGGAACCCAGTGAACCTTTTGTCCTTGTCCAACTGCCTTTGGTGATTGCTCTTTCACTCTTGCTTGGGCTTTGTCTTCACCTCAGCTCTGATACCATGTTAATTTTAGGCAACAATGGTATGTTCTATGCTTTAGAGCAATTTTACTTCAATTTCTTTATTAGCCCAGTATCAATATTCAGATTAGAAATCACATCAACATGATAGTAAAATGCAGATAGAACATAAACATAAACAGTGGAAAACAAGCCAAGACAAGAGAACACAAGATATGGCACCAGCCAGGGACAAACCCCAATGTGGGGAAACCCTTGAGCAAATCTTCTTTTAGTCTTCAATAGTTCAGCAAACAGAGATAGTACAGTTTACAAATCTGATAATTTATAACAGCAACAAAAGAGCCCTAACCAGAAAAGTCAACGTTGGTCAACAAGGCAGATATGACCCTCAACAAATCGGTCAACTTCAGTCAACCTCGGCCTCCAAACAGCAAGATAAAATAGCCCTCAAAATAGTCAAACTCATCCCAGTCAAAGTCTAGTCAAATAGCCCCCCTGCAGTCAGCCCTAGCTGCAGTCAACAATCAACGTTTAGCCTCGATTTTTGTGCCCAAAAATGCGCCCTGCCCAAATAGAGATATCCCTCACAAAAACACAGAGAAAGGAGGTCAATGCATGGTCAACGCTTTCAAGACAGCCTTCAGCAAATTTGGTCAAACCTGGTCAATGCTGAAAACAGAAAATTTGTCTTCCTTTCCTTCGCACATGTGGAGAGAGAGATTGCCCAGAAATCTATACCCAATCAATGAGGAGAGAGAGAGATGTGTGAAGATGAGTGTGTCCAAATGAGGCTAAGTCACCTTCTATTTATATGCACGTTGAGGATGAATAGATGTGACTATTGGACTTCTGAGCCTACATAAGTTTGTTGGCCGACCTTGAAAATTTGTCCATAATCAAAATAAATTCATAACTTCATTTTTACATGTCAGAATCGGATGATCTCTATATCAATCCTACACCTCTCTAAGAGAGGAATCCAAGAAAAATATCAGTTGTTATAAATAAGATGACCCATGTGGAGTTTGGCCCTAGTTGCGCTGGGAAAGGTCTACTTAGGTGTCTTCCTCATGGATCATTACCTTGCTACGAGGACCCACAGTATTCAGTAGCAGGATGGATCAGTGTCAGTTGATACAGTGAGTTCCAAGGTGACAATTGCAGACTAGTAGCAATCAGATGTTGAGGAGCACAGACCAGTGTTGGCAACAGAGTGGGAGTCTCAATGGCAAGGTCTACAGTAGTGTAGATTTCGCAGTGGACAATGCAAAGGCTAATAGCAGTCAAATGCTCAAGGGATAGATGCAACACTGAGACACAATTGATTCAGTACTTCAGATGCTTCTTAATTGCATTAGTTGCAATAGCAGCAACAACAGTTAAGAGGGAGTTGAAGTGCAGATGTAGAGTTGGCAGTAGTATAGCAAGGTCAACAGCAGCATCAGAGTTGTGCAGTGATTGGTGGGCAGTGGCAGGTAGTCACAGTGGCTACACATCAACAGCGTGTATAGAGGATGATGCAAAGACAGGCTGTTGGAGCAGTTCAACACTAGAACATCTTTCTCGCTAAGAGGGAGTGTTAGTTTTTGTAACAATGGATGGTGTTCTAGTCTTGAAACACTAGGACTCCATAACCTAGAAAAGGTTTCAGAAAAATCCACCTAGAGATGCCTTAATTAAGTTAATTAATTAGTAATTAAATTTTTCCTAAGTCTAACTTAGGGAAAATGATTAATTAAGAGCAATTAATTGGCGAAAGTGAGTTTTCTCTAGAAACTCACACGGATCAACTAAGAAATAATCTTATCCATTGATTAAGATTTAATCTTGGTCGTTGGAGTTCCACGGTGAAATTATAAGAATAAGTCAATGGGTAGATGAAAGAACACACTTGTGATACTTGAGATCGATTTCCTTATGCAGTTCGATTTTCTAGAGATTAACCGCAGTTTCCAGAAGAGTTCAAGCAAAATAAGCAAAGCAGAGGCATAAAGGGGTAGAGACAATGAGTCTAGAGGAGGTTTTCCAGTTTCGAAGAGTCAGGAAGAGGAGGCCGAAATTTTCTCTAGGAGGCTACACAGAGGCAGCGCAGAGCCTCAAGAGGGCAATCCGATCTAAATAAAGAGGAGCTCGTTCTGAGTTCCAAAGGTCGAAAATATTTTCCACAGTGTCAAAGAGTCAGCAATAAGCAAGATAGCTAGATTGGCAGCTGATTCAAGCAAAGCGTTTGAAGGACTCTGCTAGAGTGACGCAGGGCTTGCGCAAAGCTAGTTGGACAACTAGCTTTTAAGAGGTCAGATTGTGTCGGGATTGCTCAAAGAGAGGGTAATTTTACTCGAAGAATTTTTGCCAATATTTGTCTTGAATAGATACACCAATTTGGCGATATTTATTGTACTCAGAATTTCTCACTACTGCTTAATAATAAAAACTCTCAGCTGCTGCACCGGTTTTCCCAAGTTGGGTTTTTCCAGGGACATTTGTCTAAAAATAACGGTGTCACCATTTTTATGTGTGTAATAGCATTTCTCGATTTCCAGTTTATCTTCCGTGGTATTTTTTTTTATTTGTGAAGATTGCAATGTGATTAATTCATTGTTGTCGTAGCAATAAATTACATAATTAATTTATCAATTAGAAGAATTAATTCCAGTTGCAGCAATATAATTTATGGTGCTGAAATTCTCACATGACATGAGTTTGACTCCTGTCTTATTCGTATGTTGGATACTAGCCCTACTGGTGTCCCAAAATTTGGACACGTGTCCCGTGAAAAAACATCCTGAAATCGATTTAATGCCTCATTCTCACGCAATTCAGTCACAGTTTTGGAGCTCTAAAAGGTCTTGGAGTGCAGCTAAGGGAAATTAAGCAATGTTAGAAGGGATTCCAAGTGTTGGGAAGTGGATTTTTCTAGGCCCTACTAATGTTATTAATGGTAATGTTAAATTCTTGAAGTAAAAAAGCATATCCTTTTACTTGTTAACATTACAAGGAAATGACTAAGGATGTTTGAGAGTGGTTTCGACTTCATCTGATTTCATATGGAGAAAGTAGAATTTTAGATCCCACTCAAAATCCAATAGACTTGACAGTTTTAGGATTTCATGATTGGGGGGATTACAATGTTTCCATTGGAGTTTTTTATGTATGAAGGTATGGAACTAGCATTTAATTAAGAGGACAAAGCCCTCTATGTACCTCAATGTTGGTGGCATTGATTGTTGAACAGTGAACTCCTCTATCAAGACCCTAGTAAAAATGCACCCATGACTCAACTAGAATCTCGATTTCACATGTTAAGCTTTTTCTATCTTATTTTAATGCTTAGAGGGTGATATTAATGATGAGGATCCCAATATAGAAAATGATTTTGATGATATAGTACTAGTCGTTTGTTGTAGCTTTATTGTTTTTGGACTATAAAGGCCATCTAGGGCCTCTTTGCTGATGTATTTTTGGTTCAGGGATGGATTGCATTTGCACTTTTGGTTATATGCATTAGTTGTGTGACATCATCATCACGTAAATGTTTTATATACTTCGTATTCTATGAGTAATTCACTAATATATAAAACATGTCCTCTATGTCATGTCACGTGTCGGACACTCCTACATGTCCCATATCCTCATGTCAAATGACTTGGATTTTCACCTAAGACAAGTTTACCATCACTACTTCTAAGACCAGAACAAATGTTTACCATGATAGAAGAAGAGTAATCTATATACATAAGTTGAAATTAAATTAAAATTTTCAATAAAGTTTTCCCTTTCAATGATTCTGCTAGAATCTTTCTTAAGTGATGCAATAATTTAGCACCCTCTCCCCAAAAATAACCTGAGCCATTACAATAGATGCAATGAAGTTTGTTATGTAAATGTGCCTTGCTACACCAAAATCTAGCAACCGCAAATGATGCAGAGTCCCAAGCATCAAGGGGATACTTTTTCACAACTCAGGAAGTCTACCCAACTACCCACTATCACCATAGTAGTTCTTCCTCTAATTTTTGGTTAGCTCCTCTGAGTCGCAGCAGGCTTCCCTATAAAAGGTAGGGTTGCAAAGATATTAAAGGGAGGCACAAGTTGATTTAATGAAGAGTTAACCAAAGAAAAACAGGTGGTACTAGTATAATGGATTAATAACTGGTGTGAAAAGGAAAGGACGAAGGAAAACCCCAGGACCAAGTACCTAATCACACCTTGGTCATGATTATAAGGATAATGCGGGATTGAATAATTGACTGTCCTAGCAGATTGATGATGTGGCATCTATTATTGTGGAAGGACATAATAATAATGCAACTAAGGGTTTTTAATTTAAAATTCAAATTTTGGAGGGAGCATTTTGGCTCCAATAAATTGAATTTAAAAATCAAATTCATGTCGGCTGGCCCTTTCTAGTTATTCATCAAAACTATATAAAGGCATATAGATTACACCTTTGACATACTATCATTCTTGAGATGAAGCTCTGAAATTAGTTTCGGTCCTGTGGAAGATAGCGAGAGTTTGTGATCATTGCTGTGAATCCTTCAAGAAGGTTTTCTGAAATATGCCTGCGACACTATTGGAGATCTAATCCTGGGTTTATCATTTATTTGGATGGGTCTCATTGGGGCATAAATTCTTGGGGGCAGTCAATTATTGCATTCAAATTCCTGGACAATCTGACGTTGTTTTAAACTTGCTCTCTGAGCGATATAACATCGGTGATCTTGATCAGTCATGAAAACACAATGACGCTAGACATTTCTGCATAATGACTTGAACTTGTGCCAAATCGCAAAACATGAATTAATTTGGAGCTATACATCAAATGTATTGAGCACATCCTCTGAAGTTTATCGGCCTTGAAGAACTCTTGGGAGGGTTTTGATATTGGTTAGATTTTCTGGGCTGTTCATTTCTCTTTGGTTTCACTGGGCCAAGTATTCCTTTTGATTGAAGGTGTGTTATGTAATTTGCTCTTTGTCTACAGCCAGCATAGAATTGGACGTTCTGAGGAAGGTCGAAGTGCTGTTGTGTTTCTTGCTGTAGTGATAGGTCCTCTTTAAGACCAAGCGAAGGAGACTCGCTTATCTCCCTGCGGCCAGAATTGCGAAAGGGTTTAGGGTTCCTTTTCTTGTCTTTTTGGGCTGAGGTTTTCGTTGAGTTTTCAAGTGTTCTCTGCAGGTGGAATTCACATTGCATTAAAGATGTTTTGAACTATGCTTTGATCAAGGATTCCTGTTTGGGTATGGTTTGGGTTTCATTGGACTACATGTTCTCTTCTCTGTGGTTCTAACTTCTTACCTCAGATCAGTGAAGGAGCTTAAGCACTATACACAAGACCAGCGGAGGAGCCCAAATGCTTGTGCCATGTCAAACATAAATTGGATCTGTTTATTCTCTGTGAATACATCTCCGCAGAAAGCTTGTTTTGATCCATCTCTGAACTGCAAATAAGTTTGGCTCTTGCAGCCTCATTTGACAAATGGCACTTATAATCACTCAAGAGCTCTCACATTCTTTCTCCCTGTGATTTTAAACTGAGTTATTCTCTGTGGCCTGGACAGAGGTGAAGATTTGAGGAAGATCATACGAGAGGATTGCATCAATTTATTTCACTGAGTTCAGGTTTTTGCTGGACTTTCTCCATGCCTTCTCTCTTCAGACCAAGCGAAGGAGTCTAACTGTTGTGGCTGTGCAAATTTAGTGACTTGATGTTTGAGGCTTAATATTCTCTACTTTTGTGGTCAGATTCTTTCACTTCTGTTGTATCTTCTGCAGTCAAGATTGATGATCTAAAGTCAGTTTACTCTCTTGATGTCTCACTAGATTCTATAGCAATTTCTGAGGCTTGTTTACTAATGAATGTTTGAGAAAGTTCTCAACTATGTGTCTCAGAACCAACAAAGAGTTATTCTTCCTTGTAAATTACTTAAGCACTCATATGAATTTGTTTGTGTTCTAATCACTGAACCTTGATTGGCTTGATAAGTCTTGATCAATCTGCTAAAGATCCAGCAGGCTTTAAGGAACTAAATTTGCAGACACATATTCAAGCTCAAACGTAAGGTAGTTTGAGGTTTGTTCTGCTCTATGTAAGACTGATGAATGGAAAGGGGCAGTACTAAAAATGTTGATCACTGAGACCACATTAGACCAGCAAGCATCCGGCACAATGTCATCAAAAGTTTGACCAAAGACTGAAGGAATTTAAACAGAACTCTTGACGAATACAACAGTGCACCTTGCATCAAATCAAGTGTGGGCAGATAGTAAGTGCCAGGGCTTAGTAGCAAGCTTGAAGTTGTTTTAGCAGTAGTTGGTTTTAAGGTTTTTTTGACATTACAGGAAGATTACCATCTTATATGATAGTGAACAGGATTCTTGATCTGTTGACAATGAGACAGCATGTGTGATCTTGATAGCAGTGACTTCACAGAAATAAGTGACAGTAACCAGTAAAAGAGAAGCCAGCATGATTGCAATGAAGGAATTGTGTTTAAAATTGTTTGGCTAGTGTTTCCAGCTAAAACAGACATAACTTCAGCTTAGTTAGACAGTGACCCTTGCAGTAACTGTGATCAGACACTCTTCTTATTGTTTGGTCACTTTGGAATGCACATTGATTATGTATAGACTATATCCAGTGATCTTAATAACAAAATCTTATGACAGTTGTAAGCCATCCTTTGGGACAGATGGCAGATGTATGGCAACATTAGTGCAGCGATATCCTGGACATAACAATGAACCTATTGGGTGATTGTGACATTCCAGTCTTGATGACAGAATGCTAGGGCTTGATGCACAGAAGCAGCAACAACAGTCGTGACAGACATACTAGATGCAGCAGTGACAACAGTAACAAGGGAACATTGGCAGAAGTGGAAACAATGGTAGCAACAACAGAGGTGGAAGGTGTTCCATCAGATAGAGGCAGTATGGACAGAAGCAGAGATTGAGGACAGTGAGAGGAGCAACAGTGTAGCAGCAGAGGCAGTGTGGACAGAAGCAGAGATTGAAGACAGTAGGTGTAGCAGCAGGCAGCAGTTGTGGAGCAGCAATGAATGTGTAAATTGATTGATGGTACAAGAGACTGAAGACTCCCACGGACTTAGTCTGCATATCTTCAGACTTGGGGAGTCCTGTACTTCCTTCCAGGTTTGCCTGGTAAATGTCATATGTACATCATACATACCTGAGCTTACTGTTGAGCCAAATCTTGTGTATTGTCTTGATGTGATGTTGTTTACTGTTTTAATCTGATGCTCTGAAGTTTTAATTATTAAACTAACCTAACTGTGGAAAACTGAGGGAAATACTGATTCACCCACCTCTCAGAATTTCCAACAATATGAGGATGTACAGTAGGTCTAACTAAATGTCAAAAAATGGCTCTATATGCTCATCAATTAAATATTTCAACTCTACATCTTAATCAACCTGTCATATTCCTTGACATTTGGCTTAAAATGTTAAAATTCTCATCTAGTTACAATCTTAAATGAATATTGTACATTGTTTGAGAACATGCTATAGTCTATGTATCATATTGTTCTAAGAGGACTCTTCACCTAGAGTTGGATGGGATTAATCTAATTAAATTATTGATGACATAGCCATCCTTTGTACACTATATATTATTATCTATATATTGTTTTAAAGATTTCTTGTTAGGATTATCGAAAATTGAAAATTAACATTTTGATATGTCAAACCTTTCCTAGTAGCTTTATCATGTGCTATACTGCTTATAGGTATTTAATAACTTATATCACTATACAACCTACAGATTACTAATAAGTGATCTAACTAAAAATCTAAATAGAATATTAAAAAAAAAAACAAAATCCCTAATGTTATTTGCTTGGGATTTGGTGTGTGAGAGGACACAAGATCCGTTTCAATAGCATGGGATCCATTTCCCAGTTTGAAGGATCCGCCATGGATCATCTTACGTGGCGGATCCTACGTGGATCTGGGTGGATCTGTATCCGCATCGGTATCTGAAACGCGGATCTGCGAATCTGGCATCAAGACCCCGTGGATCCGGTAACATAGCAGTAAACAAATAGCTCAACTTGTGAATTTTTGTCCAATGTTTAGAGATTTAAAGCGATCAATTAAAAAAGAATATTGCTGACCTTTGCCAGCTCTTCATATTGGGACTGGTGTAATACAACGAATAGCTTCACTGTCCTGAGCATATTTTGGAAAAATGTAAGAATGTTTGTGGCCAGTGCTTACAGCATTTTAACATTTTCAAAGGTTTTCTACGTTGGAATTTGGAACAAAATTGGATAGTCTTACTAAATAAGTATTGATTAAAAGCAACTACAGTTTGTTCATGGTACATACTACATACCACTTTGAATGTGGTTTAAGGATTGTTCACATGCACAATTCAGCAACCACCTCCCAGAAGAAGGGAAAAAGCCCTAACGACTACTCACAGAACTAAAGAAACTTGAGAGACTCATTATTCTTAATAATAAATAATAGCATAACTATAATGGGTAGGCCATGCAGAACATATGCATTATGGTAGCTTCTAGAAGAGACAGCATAAGCCACAAGCCTCAATAGGATCTACAAAACAAAAGTATTACCAATTCATCGGCACGATCACTGAGGATTAACAGATGTGAACCACCTCGAACAGCCTCATCTGCAGCTTCACAGAGTCTGTTTATTGCTTTTTCCAAAGATCCATCAAGACCTTTGCTGATATCAAAAAATATTGGTAATCTGCGAGCCTTCAAATATGAATCTTTCTTCAATAGCTCTAGCTCTCCCTCATTCAGCACAGGACTTACAAGAGTTACCTTTACAAAATACAGATTTCATGAGTTGAAATCAGTACAAACACAAAAATGCACCTTACCCTAAGAATCCTTGATGTCTCTTTTCTCTGCACCTAATAAAATTTTGCCTAGATCACATCTTCTGAAACAAAATAAACAGTTTAATGAACCTTCAGAAACAATACCTGAGCAGCATTCTTTGGTCCAGCTTCCAAAATATTTTCTCGTTTTCCAAGACTAACTTCCAGAGACATGACCAGGCCTTCCCTTAGAGGATCAATTGCAGGATTTGTAACCTGCATCATGGAGGGTAAACCCATCAATATTGTTTCCATCGTTTTCACAACAAGAAAGTTTTCATTTGACTACATGAAATCACAAACCTATCTTTTCTTAAATGGGCAACTTTTCATTTCTATCTGCAATTACCACCAATACAGATTCAAAAATTTGTGCAACTTATACACTGAAAATTTTTCATTTTTTGAGTTGATTAAACACTGAAATAATGCATACATGGTCTAAATCAAACTGAGCCTTTGGGAAGTTGCAACTCTCTTATCAGGATCACAAATATTAACAGGTTAAAGGCCACAGAACAAAGCAGCATAATCTCAAAGGAAGAGACAATTAACAGAAAGATTGAGGTTTATAAAGAACTCACAGATCACAAAGATCAAGAAAATACACTTCATTTTGCCGACTTAATTACAAGAAGAAACCAAATTACTATATGTGTCATCGTATGAATGCGAAATTGGATAGATGGAATCTCGATATTATCATTATTATTATAATGTGATAGTTTACCTTATCATAAGGTGGGGTGTGAGTTATGTAGTGAGATCTTTATGAATTCCAAATTCCAAAGTCCTAATGAATCACATGAATGGTTGTTCTAACCACCATCTACATGCTGCATAGAGTATAAAGAAGCCCTTAACTGATTTGAGCTATCATCACAACTAGAGGCCTTAGTACTGTAGATTGTGCACCACTTCTATTTCTGTTGATCCCATGTATATATCATATAGACTATAAGTTCAAGTTAAATAAACACCATCACAATCCCAGCATTCCGACAATCATGCTGTAGCTGCATCTTTCCTTTCTCTTATTTATTAATCAGAAGCACACACAAAACCATCTCTTAGTTATCCATGTCTTATTGTCATCTCAGGAATCCAACCATTCGGCAGATTGCACTATACACATTTGGCATTGTTGCTGCATTTGGAATTTTAAAAGGAGGAATTCTTGTTGATTGTGATTGTTGGTGAGGGTGAAACCCCTTTTGGTTGATGACAGAAACCCAGCCAAGAAAGAGTGCATGGGTACATGAAAACACGAGAACGTGAAGATGTGTACATGAATTATTCAAGTTTGCTGGGATAACCTTTTCATTGTTCGGTTTTATTTGTTAATTGCCTTTCTTGAGATGGTGATGCCATGCCTTCATATGCCAAGGAGGAAATCTCAGCATAGGATTTAAAAAGTCTTTGATTGAAATATTCTACGCAGATCACAATCAGATGCAGTCCCAACCCCTTGCTGTTGGGAAAATTGCTGATGTCAGTGATTATAAAGGAGCTTGAGAGTGTGTCAAACTAGTTCATTAAATTGGACCCCAAATCAAGTCAAGAGAATGAAATTGCCAAAGGAGGAGTTGGGTCTAAGAGAAAGAAGGCTATAGTTGGTGAAGTCCATTGCAGATGGAGATCCAGTGCTTTGCACCCCTGTTCGAGAGGTGGTGGGCAGAAGGTCAGTTAATAACGAAGGGGTGTCCAAGTGAACAGAGGAAGTTGAACAAAGAACATCTGCAGGGATACCAATATGATGAGAGCACGCAAGCGAAAGGACCAAAGAACTAAGAGAAAACAAAAGCAAATGAAAGAAAACCCAACAAATTGTCAAACTGTATATGCTTTATACTCTTCATTACATGTCCTTAAATAGACATAGGAATTGATAGAAAGTGTTTTACAAAACTGTGGTTGGCCCAATATTACAAGCATGATAACGCTGACCAAGGATCAAAATAGAGATATACAATATAATATTCACCGATGACCAAGTCAACATAATACAAGTTCTCATCCTTTCCTCCACACCTAGAGAAAAATATCCTTGATTTTTGCCGATGTAAAATGGAATACCTGTTTTCCAATGAGATGTAAATTACTCGGTAGGTGTTGTCGCACAGATTGTCACAACAACGCTCAGACCGAGGGCCATCACCCTGATCCCCGATCTCTCCGTTTAAGCCTGTCTCCCGCGGCTAAGGGGGGTAGACCCTATGGGACAATGGATGACCAACTGTGGACCAGTTGGGGTGGGAGACACGAGGGGAAACAAGCACTTAATTGATTTTATTAAGTTAATAAACCAGTGCCTTAAGGAGCTAACGATTAAATGATTATTTATTGAATATTGCAAAAATATAAACCATGTAGAACAATCATTTATCATCAAATAACCCAAGCGATTTAAGATTTTCAACAAATGCACAACACCTTTAAATGATCCAGCGATTAAACTTCAAGAAAAATTAAATGCTTTAAATGATCATAAAATTTAAATGCTGACCAGCTACCACTTTCATATAGCCAACTTGTAAATAAACATTTTAAGTGCGTTTAGCTATAGAAAAATGGACCACAAAAAATGAATTTTCAATCTTTTTTTATTAAGCTTTTTCAAAATATTTTTTAATTTTTTTGTTTTTTATTTTTTTGTTTTGTTTGCAAGTGCTGGAGCAGCATGGAAGGAATCCGCAGGAAGTAATGCTGAAGAGAAATGCAGAAATGGAGCTATGAGGAGACAGGGATTTGATTTGCAGCAGAGTGAGAGGAGCTCTAAATATTTTCCAGAAATCTTGACAAAAATTTTAACTCGCTCTCCTTCAGATTTCTTGAAACCCTCATAAAAAAATTTAGATCTGAAAATGAATGATTTTAAAACCCTTGGAATGCAAGATTGCTGGTTGATATTTTT